>JACEEZ010019052.1:0-19863 GCA_016584305.1 Chionoecetes opilio | reverse complement strand
TTCACATCAAAGAGCCCACAGACCCTTGTGAACTCACTTTCACCAGTCCCATCGATTTAGAACCATTAATTGTAACCCTTTGTTGCCTATTACTTAGCCAAGCTCTGATCCAATGAAGAACCTTCCCATCTATTCCATGAGCCTTAACCTTATTTAAGAGTCGCTCGTGTGGTACTTTGTCAAATGCCTTACAAAAGTCCAGATATATTATATCATAATCCTTATCATTATCTGCCGTCTCATAAACTTTCCTATAAAAACTCAATAAATTGGTGAGACATGACCTACCCTTGGTGAATCCATGCTGTGAATCATTGATCAAACTATGTTTATCTAAGTGCTCTCTAATGTTTTTTGCAATAATAGATTCCAATAATTTACCCACCACTGACGTTAGACTTACGGGTCGATAATTTGACTTTAGTCCTCTGTCTCCCTTCTTAAATATGGGAACAAGTTCTTAACAAGTTCAAGAAACATTAACAGTTCTCTGCTTCTGAATTTTGCGAGGTCCGGAAGGTTGAGAATTGCAGGTTCTTGGTATCAGAGAATAGAGCTGCACCGCTGGACACGGTATAGTAATGCCGGAGGGGTAGCTAAGGAGATCGACCACGTTCTCGTTAGTACTCGTTGGAGGATCCTCCAGAATTGTAGGGTTTACCGGAGTGCTGAGTTATTTGGAACAGATCACAGACTTGTTGTTGCTACACATAAGCTTCGTGTCAAGTCCAGAAGATCTCACGAGTTAACCATACTGTGTTTCTTCTTGAGAAACTGAAGGACTTAACATGTGCCCATGCGTATACACAGTGGCAGTCTAAAATCGGTTTGATGTGCTCGGTGCCCTTGAGGACTCTGTAGAACTGTTGGTTACCTGCAAACGTGAAACTGTACAGGCTGTCGCCTGTACAGTACAAGGAGTGTAGTGGGAAGCGCACGAGGTCAAGGCGTGGTTTTGTCTCGACGGAGACGCTGGAGAAAATCGAGGAGAGACGCGCTGCCAGGCTGGCTGGGAACCACGACCAGCATAGGGCTCTGTCACGCTGGACTAGGACCCTCCTGGGGAGAGACAAGGAGAGGTATGTCAGGAGTCTCGCTGAGGATGTCGAGGGCCATTTGAACGCTAATGACCTCCGACCCGCCTACCGAGCCCTGAAGAAGCTCCGTTCCAAGTCTCCAACTCGGGCGAATGCTATTCGAGCAGCAGATGGGCGTCTCGTGTTGGACATAGATGGCCAGATGGCTCGTTGGACTGAGTACTTTGGGCAGTTATTCACGGTGGACCATCCAATTGAGCAGCTTCACACCACTGGGTTACGGGCAGTGGATGCCGATCCTCCCATTGACGAAACTGCACCCTCTCTTGACGAAGTCAGAGAGGCTGTAGCAAAGTTGAGGGATAGCAAGGCAGCTGGTGTTTGTAATATCAGTGCAGAGTTCCTCAAAGCTGGAGGTGAGGCTATGATCCGTGGGTTGCAAGCTGTCCTGACTGCCGTGTGGCAATCAGGTACCATTCCTCCTGACTGGAAAAGGGGGCTGGTCGTCCCTATCTGGAAAGGGAAAGGGGACCGTCAAGACTGCAACAATTACTGCGGTATTACACTGTTTAGCGTGCCAGGCAAGGTGCTTGCCCATCTATTGCTGACACGGATCCGCAGTCATCTGCTTAAGCATCAAAGACCTCAGCAGTCTGGGTTCACGCCTGGTAAGTCAACAACGGACCGTATTCTAGCGCTTCGTTTCCTGGTATGTGGAACGCCGCCGTGAGTTTCGACAGAGGATGCTTGCAGCCTATGTTGATCTCAAGAAGGCATTTGACTCAGTGCATCGTGAGTCACTCTGGGGTCTTCTGCGACTTCGTGGGATTCCTGCAAGGACTATTGGTTTGATGACTGATCTGTACTCTGGGACTGAGAGTGCTGTGAAGTGTGGGGGAGGTGTATCCAGCTTCTTTCCTGTGAATACATGAGTGAGGCAAGGGTGCGTCCTTGCCCCATCACTTTTCAACACTTGTATGGACTGGGTATTGGGCAAAGTTGTAGATCAAAGTGATGTTGGAGCATCCCTCCGCAACACCAAGATCACTGATCTTGTTTTTGCCGATAATGCAGTAATCTTTGCTGAGTCGCTGAAGGTCCTGGTGATGGTTCTCGAGGCGCTGCACCAGGAGGCAAAGCCTTTGGGACTTGAGGTCTCTTGCCTTATGACCAAGGTCTAGGTGTTTTTGGGGGCTTACTAAATGAAACAGTACAGTCTGTTCATGCGTGCGGCGAGGACATTGAGATCTTGGAAAGTTTTACATACCTTGGTAGCGCAGTCCATAATGACGGCGGGTCACATCAAGAAGTCTTATGACGGATTGACATAGCCCACGGTGTTATGGACTCGCTCAGCAGGAGTATTTGGCGTTGTCGGTACCTGTGCAGAAGGACAAAGATCCGGATTTTCAAGTCGCTTGTGATCCCTGTCTTACTCTATGGTTGTGAGACATGATGGATACTAAATAGCGATTTGAAGAGACGAATCGATACCTTTGGTAATAAGTGTCTTCGCAGAGTCATGGGGTATCGCTGGGATGATTACCTGTCAAATCAGCGATTGCACCGTGAGACTGCATCGAGGCCTATGACCTGCATTGTCCGTCAGCGCCAACTTCGGCTCGTGGCTGGGGCAAGTTGATGTTTCTTGTCGAGAGCTGCTTGGTATGGGAAAGGAGCTTGCATTTGGACTCGCGCGTGGTGACCCCTGGGAGTGGCGTCATAGGGTGGGCGAGGCGACGTGCCCCCCGGTGTATTTTTTTTATTTTATTTTTTTATTTACATCTGTGCCTATAGGGCCTGCAGGCAGTGACCTTCAGGGTTCGGATGGTAGGACCTGGAGGCTCACTTGAGGGCTGTGATGGTTGGCCCTCGCCCGTGGTGACGCAGGCAGGATTTTATAGTTGTAGACCCTTGTAGACTCAGATGCACTCGCAATCGAAGGTAGAGTTAATGGCCAGGGCATGTGGGTATTTTTAGGCCACTCGATGGTGCAGAAATATTTTAAGTGGATTTATGGGTCTCACTCGGGATCGAACTCGGGTCTTCGAGAACGCCACAAGGTGACGCTAACCACTCTGCTACCGCCTCCCCGAGTATGCCCCCAATGATTGATTGTACCACTGCCGACTGTGGTTTCGTTGGAAGGGGAAGTCTATACTGTGAGGGTTCGAGTCCTCACCAAGATCAATATATAATAATAGTGGGATATAATGTTTAGTCGCCAAATTGGGATTGTTACCCTGTCAGTGCGTCTGTGAAAAGATTCTTCTGACGAGATTCATAAGGGAAAATCAGTCGGCCCAGGGCAGTGTAGCGCTCCGTCCCAGTGTAGTCCTATGGAACGTTACATTAGTTCCCTGTCCCAGCCTCCATGACCAGTTCCTACATACTCATGTCATCTAGTCATGAGGGCTGCAGCTCCCCCTTCGGCATCTTCTTCAGAGTAACATCACGACGGCAGAAGAGAGAAAAGTAGAAGAGTGAAAGTGAAAGTGGTCAACCTGCAGTAACAGCATGCAAAACATTACAGCGGGTCACAATCAGGTAATTACGGTTTAGGTCATCCCGCGATTTCGAAGTTGAAACTAAGTTTTCCCGAATAGTTTTTATGTTCTTAGTATGAACTTGCCATTCGTTTTTGCTGGAAGCCAAATTTTTGTTTATGGGTTGTACCCCCCAAAAAAAAAAACCATAGCCCCCCCACCCCCCGCAAATCTTGTTTCCCCTTTCCCGGGCCAAAATTTTTAAAAATTGTAGTTTTTGTATATCATTGTTCCTACTAAACCAAACCAAAAAACCTAACCTAACTGTTTAAACAAAATTTAAACCCTTTCGGGCTGAAATTACTAGTTTTTGGGTAAATATGTACCCACCATTTTTATTCTTTACCCCGGGGGAAAATGGGTTCAAAAGACTCACTGAAAATGAGGAATCTACACGATGAGACAGGTTAAAAATTTGCCCTTTGTTTCCGATAAACCTAAATAAATTAAAAACAAAATTTTTGTATTGTTACGACGGCGGGCGTCCCTTAAATCAGGGTGACGTCTTTTCGCGCCGAGGATTCCTATTGGCCGCAGCAGGGGTTGCCACGGGACGGTGATTGGCGGGCTGGTGGGCCCGTGACAAAGGAAGAAAGAAAAGGGGGGGGCCGCGGGGCCCCCAAGAGGCAGTCAGGTTAGAGACATCTTTTAGGGGGAAGACGCCCCGCGGGGGGGCTGCCGGCTGGGGGCATCCCGACAAAAGGGGAACGGGGGGGCCAGTAGAGAGATGATTTCTGCCCTCGTTGGGAGGCACGGGGGATTTTCCTGGGAGAGGAATTGCCCCTTGGCCCCCCCTGCGGCCCCCTGCACGAGGCGGCCACAAAAATGTTCCTGTTGGTGTTAAAAACACTGTGGTAAGGGACGTAACGTCTCCCTTTGGTGCTTTGGGGCGCCTGCCAAGGGGGCCCACTGTGGTGTGCCTGGGGGTGGCATTGTTTGTGGTTATGAAAGCGTCCCCTTACAACCCCCGAAATAGGCCCGGGGGTTGTGGCGTGTTTGTATGCCCTATTTGAAATTTTTGAGTGAGTGACTTTGAAACTTTAAACTTTTGTTATTTCCCATATAACCCCGTCAAAGGACCCCTTGTGTTTGCCAAACCCTTCCCCCCTGAGGGGTGTGAGCACCCCAAAAGAAGGGAACACCCCTGGTAAGCCCCTAAAATTCCTAGCATGACCCCTTTTTTACGTGCACCGCCCCCCCCCTTCTGTTTTAAAGGGCCCCCATGCCTGCTTCTCTCATCCAAGAGAGCACCCGAAGCTGGTGTAGGGGAAACCTAGCTGAGGACAGAAAAAGGGGGGCTTTTCGTTGCACGGGTGCCCTTGGGGGGTTTTTTGCGGGAAATTTGAAAAAAAAAGGGAAAAGGTTTTCTAAAATTCCTTTGTCTGCTTGGGGGGAAGTCAAGAGGGCGGGCAGTGCTGATTCAGCGGCACGCCGTCCTTGGCAGCCCTTTTAGGGCGGTGTTTGCAATCCATGAGTGTTACTTTGAGAGCAGGAAAAAAGGCGTGCTGGGGAAATTAAGAAAATGTTTGGGAAACCCCCCACGGGGAAGGGGACTGAGCTTTTGGGGTTAAAGAAAAAACGTGAAGGGGAAAAGTGGGGGTTTTTTAAGTAAAGGGTACCCCAAAGGCCCGGCAAAAGGGGATTTTAGCCCCCAAGTGATGAGTGAGCAAAAAAAACCTTTGGCTGTGGATAAATATGCCCTGATCGGGGGCTAGCGCTGGGGGCCGCGGCTTGTGACCCGGTCATGGGGGGTGATTGTAAAGGGAGGGATCTGGGGGTTGAAGCGGGGGCCGGGGTTTTTGTGGGGGGGAGGTGGGGCGTGTGTAAAGTGTGGGGAGAGCGTGCCCTGCCCTCTCACTAACCCCACTCCACCTAGCCACGCGGGGTCTCCCCTCGTCGTGTGGGCCCGAGTGCCCCGCAGGTGGGCGCCCTTTGCGACCCCAAGGCCGCAGGAGCTTTGATGCGCCTGTGTCGGGGAAAGGGCCCCTGCCCGGGGGGCCCAAATTTCCCGCGACCTGGCGAGCAGCGTGAAAGGCGTGAAAAAGGCCGGTTGGGGGCCTCCCCGCCAAGAGGGGTTTGCGGATCAAGCCCCCCACTGGGGGAAGGGAAAAAACCCGTTTCCTTCCCCTTTGACAGGGTTAATCCCCCGGGGAAAGGAGGCGCCGCCCTGAGTAAAGCGGGGGGAGGCCACACAGAAAGCGGGTAGGCCTCCGAGCGCAAAATGAAAAGGGGAAAGCCCCCCCCTACGCCCCTCAGCCCGTTTTCGGGAGATGACGAAAATTTTGGGTTTACTCCTGCATTGTTTGGCCCCCCCCGGGCTGGTACGGGTGGCAGTAACTGCTTGTTATGACGGTGGAAGGATAGACCTTTCCCGCTACCAGGCAGAGCCAGCCACAACGTTTGCTGTTAACCCTGTCGCACCGCCCCGGGGGCCCCTTTTGCAGTGGAGGGAAAATTGGTTGAAAGTGGAAGTCAGGGCGCCTTTGCCAGGGAAAACGGGAAGCAGTGGACCCGGGGGGGGGGGTTAGAGCTCCCGGGGGCCCAGGGGAGTGTGAAGACTCCTGGGCCCCGGTTACCTCTGGGGGCGGGCCAAGGGGGAAAAGGGAAAGCCCCCTCTGTGGTTTGTGGCCCCTTTGGTTGATTTTTGCAGCTGTGTTCCTGCGGGTTTTTCCCTCGCGTGTGAAGAGGGCGGCCTGGGGGTGACTTTCCGACATTTGCATTTAGCGGCGGGTTGGATGACGAGGGGAGGGACTTGCGTTGTAAAGCTTTGGGGGTGGTAGTTTTTGGGGAAAAGGGGGTTTTGTTTAATGATGGGGCGAGTTGTTTTTTTCATTTGAGGATTTGTGTTATATGTGTATGTAAAATGTATTATGATTTTTCTGTTTTTTTTTAGTTTTGGCTGGCCGGGTGGGCCATTTTTTTGTGAGAGGGGGGCATGTTACAACGGGGGGCAGTGCCTTCATCGGGTGACTCTTTTCGCCCAAGGTTTCCCTATTGGGCCGCGGAAACGGTGGCCACGGGGACGGTGATTGGCTGGCTGGTGGACGCCGTAACAAAGGAAAAAGAAAAGAGGGGTGCCCGCGAAGCCCCAAGAGGCAGTCTGTTAGAGACGGCTCTGGGGGAAGACGCCGCGGGGGGCTGCCGGCTGGGGGGCAGCCCGCCAAACAAAAGGGAAACGGGGGGGCCATTTGGAAAAGACAAACTCCGGGCTCGTTGGGAGGCCCCGGGGGACTTCCTGGGAGGGGAAAATTGCCCCGGGACTGCGGCGCCTGCACGGGGCGGCCCGCTGTACTGTTCCTGTTGGGTCCCGGAAAAAGCACTGGGGGTAAGGCGACGGGGAAGGGTCTCTCGTGGGGGCGTTGGGGGCGCCTGACGAGGGGGCCCAAACGGTGGGGGTGCCTGTGGGTGGCTTTTGTGTTGTGGTTATGTGCGTTTTCCCCTACGACGGCCCCATAGGCCCCGGGGGTTTTTGGCGTGTTTTGTAGGGGTCTATTTGTAGATTTGTAGTGATGACTTTTGAAACTTGTACTGTGTTTTAAACTTAATAAAACACCGCCCAAAGGGCCCCTTGTTTTTCCCAAAACCCCTTCCCCCCCTGAGTGTGTGAACAGATAGAAAAGGGGAACAAAAAGCCTGGAGGTTCTAAATTTCCCTAGCACGAACCCGTTTCCGTGCTGGGCGCCCCGCCTCTGTCTTAAAACCCGCCTGTCGGGCTTCCCTGCACACAAAACAAAATTTTAGTCATGGTGACAACTTAGCAAAACCCCCAAGCCGGGGGGGCCCCAAAAAACGAAAACCCAATTTTTAGTCACGCTGAGTAACAAGGGTTTGGGTCTTTTTTTTGAGTCCCAAACAAAAAGAAAAATCCAAAGTATGGTCTTTTTCCTAAAAAAAAAGGGACAAACCCCAGTTCGTCAAGTTCCCCGTTTTGAGTATCCACTTAGTAAATTTGACAAAGGGGGGGAAAAAAAATGCACCTTTGGGGGGGGGAAAAAAAAATGCCCTTTAGGCGTGCAGTTTTGCACCTTTATAGGGGGCAACTTTTGCCCCTTTTTTTGGGGGGTGCACTTTTTGAAAACCCATTGGGTGCAGCAAATGCCCCTTTTGGGGGGGTGAAAACTTTGCGTTTTTAAAAGGGTGAAAAACTATACACATATTTTGCACCTTTAAGGGTGCAAGGTTCCCCTTAACATTAGGGTGCAACTTTTTGAAACCTTTTTGGAAATTTGGGAAATTTGGGGGGTGCAAATTTTGCACCCAAAAGGGGTTGCAAAAAATGAAACCTTTTAAAGGGGTGCAACTTTTGCACCTTTATAGGGAAACCCTTTTGCCCTTTTGGAGGGATGAAATTTTTTGCACCCTTTTGGGGTGCAACAAATAAAACCTTTAAGGGTGAAACTTTGCCCTTTTTAAAGATGCAAAATGATTTTCCCCCACTTTTTGGGACCTTTTTAAAATGCAAAAGCTGCACCCACGCTCAAAAATTTAAAATTTTTTGCACCTTCTGGAGGAGGGGGAATATTAAAACCCTATTGTACAAATAGGGTGCAAATTAAAGCACAACTCCAGAAAGGGGGCAAAAAATGCCCCTCTGCAAACCCCCAGGAATCAATTATAGTTTTTTTTGTCCTTTTTTGGTCTTTAAAAAAGAATTTTCCCCATATCATATTTTTTTTATGGGAAATTGGAATTTTCTTTTTATCGAAAAATTTTAATATCAAAGAATTCCTCCCTTTTTATAAGATCCCTAAAGAACAGAAAAATTTTCATTCCCTTTAAAAAGGGGGTTGTTGCTGCAAAAGGGAACCCGTACCAAACAGCCTTTTTCCGAGGGCCCCAAAAAAATGTTGGGAATGCCTGCCCAATAAAGTACTTCTTTAAAAATTTGGGAAAGGTCTTAATAAAACCCGCATTTTATGTTAAAATTGTCCTACTTTTCTTGTCTTTAAAACGAAAAAATTTGGGATTTAAAAGGGAAAAAAAAAGGATTAAGTTAATAAGGATGTAAAACATTTATTAAGAAATACATCTTTTTAAAACTGAAACAGCTTGGTTTAAAAAAAAACAATGTTAGATTAACGTGTCATGTTTTCAGGGTAAAGGGAAAGAATTTACAAACTACTTAGTTCGCGAAATTTTTCCCTTTAACGCTAAAAGATCAGGGGGGTGGGAAAAATATTTCCGATACTTTTCTTTGCAAACTGAATACAAATTTTCTTTTTATATTTTAAAATCTTAACGCAAATCTATGAAAAAATTTAACATGGAAAATTTTTTATATATATGACTTTTCTTTTTTTTCATGCAATGATAATTAAACAATCATCATCTAAAAAGGAAAAAGCCCCAGTTGGCCAACCCAACCCTATGCATTATTGCAATAGCCTGTGACTGAAATTAAATGATTTTTTTACGGGAAAAAACTATTGGAAATTAATTTCCCGGGTATAATTTGTATTCAGTATAAAATAGAAAATGTGTACCTATCCCTACCGGTAAACAAATAACTGCAAAAAACTTTTCTTAAAGTGAGATTAGTGGGAAAATTTTTGGGGAAAAAATATATAATTGAAGCTCTTTTTTTCCCAACCCCAAATTAAAATTTGGAAAGGGTTAAAATAAAATCCCCTAAATATTTTTAAAATTAAAAATGATGAAAAGCCTTTTTAATTGCTATGTAAAGTTTAAGGAAAACTAAAAACAAAAATAACTGGTGGATAGTTTGCATTAAAAAACCCAACAACTGGAAAAAAACAACCTAAGAATTTTTTTTTTTTTTAAAAAGGAAAAAATGAAAAACTTCACTGAAAAAAGCAAAAATTAAAAACAAAAAAATAACGCAGTGGGCCCGTGGGGTTTTATGGCTAAAATTTCCCCCTATCAAATGGGCTGGCCTAGATGCCCTGCTAATTCTATTTATTCTGTTTTTCAAGAATGCCATAGCTAATATGGTAGTATATTTTATCATGAATGCTCCTAACCCCTAATTTCCTAAACCCTTTGTTCCCTAGCCCACCTTATAAAAATTGTTTTTTACATACCAAAATTACTAAATTTTAAAACTGCTGTACAAACAGGTTGTTTTAACTAGGCCCCTGCCATAAGGGAGGAAATGATAATGCAGGAAAGGGGATTTAAAAAAACAAACTAGAACCGGATAACCTACCCCAATTTAGCGAACCCAATGAAACCCGCGTCGGAGCAAATTTTTCCAGCGAACCCTGTTAGAGGCGAAGTTACTAACCCCCTACGAGAGATGGCAAAAATGTATTCGGGAACGATATTGTAAGCACCTAGTAAGGTACAGGTCCCCCTTGCAGGGTGGTACCACCGAGGGGGCTGGTGTCGGGGCAACAGCCAATCATCTCCACGCTTACATAAGGGTTTTTGGCCCTTTCTCGTGCTTTCCTTTCTCTCTCCCCTTTCCCCCTTTTCTTTTCTCATATCTCTTATATATCTCTCATTTTTCTCTCATATCGCGGAAAAAATCAGAAGGTGAGAAAGAAACTGGGAGTGGGGAGAAAGCTCAGACCCGTCCTAGGGGAAACAATATATTTAGGCTAGAAATCGAGCTAACAGGGGGTTAGGATTTTTTACCAGGGTGTTTAAAATAGAAGTGCGGGGGTTAAATTTTAAAACTTTTTTTTGGCACTAGTCCCAAACCTCACCTAGACTATGCAGTTTTAGTTTTTTGGGCTCCCTATTACAGGATTGGGGTTTAGCCTTGTTAGAAACAAAGCAAAGAAGGATGAAACCAAAAATTTACAAACACAGACAAACAATTTTGTGTGGGCTCGTGGAAGTTCTGAGGGCCCCTCAGCGATCGTTGACTACCTCTCCTATCGGGGGGAGCTTTATAGGCCCGAGGGTGGTAAGTTAGACTCTCGGGGACGAAGAGGCCTGGGAGTGGCGAGACTAGCAGTTTACGGTTCACCTACTCCTGGTCCGGGATGGGGCAATTGGGGCACCATGTCCTGGAGACTTTTAGGCACTCTAGGGAAACCCGCAGCCGTCATTTTTAGAAGTTTTCTCCGGGAGATGAGCGTTAATTTCGGGTGAGGATGAAACCCCAATGGGTTAAAGTCTTTTTCGCGTGTACGTTTCCCACCAAGGGGGCGTAAAACTGAAAAGGAAAGGGGTGTTTTTACCGGGCCCAAAATTTGACCCCTGTTTAGACCAGTGTCCCCTTTTTTTGGGGCACACTATTTCTTGGGGGACTTTTTAAAGTTCTACTGGCAAAGGGGAAAATGGGTACTAGTTTTGTTTGCTCCCCCGGTTCCGGTACCAAAAAACCCTAAAAAACATTAAAAAAAAAAAAGGGAACTACAAGAGGGGCCCGGAGTTTCCCCAAACGTGGTGTTCCCCGTCCCCTAACACTACCTACATCCACCTTTCATCCCCATCCATGAACCTATCCAAAACCCCCCTTTTTAAAACTCCCCCAATGACTCAGCACTAAATTTCCTTCCTACTGAACCATTTCCCCTTTTTTCACCCAAACCCTTTTTTGTGAACCCCTTTTTTTTCCCCTTTTCCTTCTAAAATCTACGCTTTTTTCCCGCTGGAATCCGTTTTCTTTTGGTTTTTACCCCGGTTAAAAGCCGTAAAAATTTTTTCCCACCCTCTCTTTTTTAAATCCTTTATCCACTTAAAAAATTCTATCAGATCGCCCCCTTTCCCTGCGTCTCTCGAGTGAGTGTAATTTTAATAACTTTAAACTCCTTTTCATAACTAAAGTTACGCATCCCGTGTATCATTTTTGGGCATCCTTCTCTGCACTGTTTCTAACAAGGCTATATCCTTTCCCGAAAATTTTGGGGCCAAAAAATGAAAACCCCATGTCTAGGTGAGGCCCCCCCGGGAAAATAGAAACCAAATAAGGGTTTAGAATAGCTTCCGCACTTCTACTTTTAACACTTCTGGTTGAAAACCTAATACTCTATTAAACTTTTATTTCTGGCCCCCCCCAATCATTGTTTTCCCAGGTCGGGGGTCCCGGCTCACCCTCACCCCAAATATTTTTTCACCTTATGTCTTTCAGGGATTAAAATTGCTTATGGTGTATCTTTACCAGGGTTTTTTCTACCACATTTTATAACGCGGGATTTAATATTAAATTTCATCTCCCTCTGACTGCCCCCTTTGTTTTAATTTTATCTAATTTTCCCCTGCAATATGTTTTACATCAGACTGTGATTTCCCAAAAGTCCTACCTACCTTAGTATCATTACAAAATTGCGATATCCTGGGTAATCCCCCTATTCAAGTCGTTGAAAGTAAATCAAAATAGTAATTTGGGCCCAAAACAGACCCTTGTGGAACTCCAAATTGTCACCAGTCCCCCCTTCAGATTTAGAACCATTTTGTAAACCCCTTTTTTGCCTTTTTACTTGGGGCCCAACTCGGGTCCAAATTTAAAAAACCTTTCCCCTCCCATTTCCCTGAGCCCTTAAAAACCCTTTTTTAAGAGTCCCGGTGTGGTAAATTTTTCAAAAGCCTTACAAAAGTCCAATTTTTTATATCATAATCCTTATCATTTCTGCCGTCTCATAAAAATTTTTCCCATAAAAACTCAATAACTTGGGGAGACATGACCTTCCCCCTTTGGGGAAACCTGCCCGGGGAACTTGATCAAACTATTTTTTCTAAGGGGTCTTTTTAATGTTTTTTGCAAAAATAAAAATTCCAAAAATTTTTCCCCCACTGACGTTTTGACTTACGGGGCGAAATTTGACTTTAGTCCTCTGTCCCCCCTTTTTAAATTGGGAACAAAATTTTTTTAACAATTTTAAGAAAAATTAAACAGTTCTCTGCTTCTGAAATTTTTCGAGGGCCCAAGGGGGTTTTTTTTTTGGGGAAATTTCAGGTTCTTTTGGGACAGAATAGAGCTGCACCGCTGGGCACGGTTAGTAATGCCGGAGGGGGTAGCTAAGGAGTCGACCCCCGTTCTCGTTATACTCGTTTTTTGATCCTCCCGAATTTTAGGGTTTTAAACCCGGGGTGCTGAGTTATTTGGAACAGATCCCGACTTGGGTTTTTTCTACCCCTAAGTTCGTGTCAATCCCGAAGATCTCACGAGTTAACCATACTGTGTTTTTTTTCTTTAGAAAAATAAGGACTTAAAATTGCCCATCGTTAACAGTGGCAGTCTAAAATCGGTTTTTATTTTGCTCGGTGCCCTTGAGGACTCTTAGAAATGTTGGTTACCTGCAAACGTGAAAAATTAAAAGGCCCGTCGCCTGTCAGTACCAAAGGGGTGTAGTGGGGGAAACGCACGAGGGAAAAGGGGTGGGTTTTGTCTCGAAGGGGAAAGCTGGAGAAAAACGGGAAACGCGCTGCCAGGCTGCTGGGAACCACACCCCCATAGGGCTCTGTCACGCTGGACTTAAAGGGCCCCCCCTGGGGAGAGCAAGGAGAGGGTTTTCAGGGGTCCCCGCTGAGGATGTCGAGGGCCCCTTTGAACGCTAATGACCTCCGACCCCCCCTACCCAGCCCTGAAGAAGCTCCGTTCCCCAAACCACAGGGGGACTTCCTTTCCCCTTGGCCCCCCTCAGGGGTAACCGGCCCAGACCCCTTCCCTCCAGGGGCCTCCGACTCAACCCGGGCTCCCGCTCCAGTTCCCTGGAAAAAGGCCCCATGATTCCTGCAACCTGCCCCCCCCGCAAGGCGCCGGGGGCGGTGCGACAGGGCTTAACAGAAAACACGTTTGGCTGGCTCTGCCGGGTAGCGGCCGGTTACCCTTCCCAAACCCGTCATAACAACATTCTGCCACCTTACCCCTTCGGGGGGGGCCACAACTGCAGGTGCTAACTGCTCGTCATCCCCCCCGAAAGCGGGGCTGAGCCGCGTGGGGGTGCGCCCACTTCTCATCCGCGCCGGAGGCCTACCTCGCTTCTGTGTGGCCTCCTACGCTCACTCAGACGGGCCTCCTTTTCCCGTGATTACATGTCAGGCAAGTGAGCGGGTTTCTTGCCCTTCCACGGGCGCTTGATCCCACCCTCTTGGGCGGGGGCCCCCAAAACCAGGCCTTGCACCCTTTCACGCTGCTCGCCACGTCGCAAATTGGGCCCGACGGGCCTTCCCACCAGGGCATCAAGCCCTGCGGCCTGTGTCGCAAGTCGCCAATTCCTGACGTCACTCGGGCCCACACGACAGGGGAACTCGCGTGAGCTGGGTGGGGGGGGTTTAGTGAGGGGGGCGGGCTACGCTTCCCTACACTTCACAACACCCCCCCCCTCCACTCAAAACCGGGGGCCGCCTTCACCCCTAACTCTCCTTCACAATCACACCCATGACCGGGTCCCCCCGCGGCCCCAGCCAGCCACACTCCAGACATATCCCCACAGCCGGGTTTTTCTGCTCACTCATAAATTGCTCTAATTTTTTCGCTTGCCTTAGTGGGTATTCACTTAGCCCCCTCACTTTTCACTTCACTTTTACTTCAAAAAACGCTCGTCCTTCCGCGGGGATTACCGAACATTGTTTTAATTTCCTCATGCATCGCCTTTTGCCCTGCTCTCAATAACACTCATGGATTGCATCACCGCCATAAGGCCCTGCCAAGGCGGTGTGCCGCTGAATCAGCCTGCCCCCCTCTTGATTCCCCCCGGCCAGAAAAGGGGTTTCACGATCCTGCCTTTTTTCACCTCAATTTTCCCGCAAAATCCACAATGACCCCAGTGCAACAAACCCCCCCCCTTTTTGCTGTCCTCACTAGGCTCCTCTACCCCTGGGGCTGCTCTCTTGAATCAAAAAGCAGCATGTGCTTAAAAAGGGGGGGGGACGCGTCACGTAAAGGGCTCTGCTGGGAATTGGGACTTACCAGGCTGTTTTTTCCCCTTCTCTGGCTGCTCACACACTGGGGGGGGAAAGGGGTTTGGGGCAAACCAAGGGCCCCTTTGACGGTGTTATTTAAGTAACACACAGAAACTTTTTCAATGTCACCACTAAAAATCTAAAAACAGAACTAAACCACCCACAACCCCCACCTATGGGGGCCGTCGAAGGAGACGCTACAAAACCCACAACCAATGCCACCCACAGGCACACCACAGTGGCCGCCTTGTCAGCCCCACAACCACCACGGGAGACGTTACGTCCCCTTCCCACATGTTTTTAAACCAACGGGAACAGTTCGCGGGCCCCCTCGTGCAGGCGCCGCTCCACGGGGAAATTCCTCTCCCAGAAGCCCCCTTTCCCCCAACGAGTCAAAGCCCATCTCTCTACTCCCCCCCGTTCCCCTTCGTCGGTGACTGCCACGCCGGCAGCCCGCGCCGCGTCTTCTCTAGAGATTTCCCCTTAACCTGACTGCCTTTGGGTCCCGCGGGGCACCCCTCTTTTCTTTCTTCCTTCGTCACGGCGCCCCCGCCACCAATCACCGTCCAGTGGCAACCTGCTGGGGCCCAAATAGGAATCCTCGGCGCGAATGACGTACCCTGATGAAGGCATGCCTGCCTCGTAACAAAATCAAATTGTGTTTTTAATGATTTAGGTGATCGTTGAGCCTTACAATTCTAACCTTCTCATCGTTAATCTCCTCATTCTCTGAGTCTTTTGAACCCCATTTCCCTTGGTGTAAAAGAAAAATAATGGGGATACATATTCACCCCAAAAACTAGTAATTTCGCCAGAAAAGGGTTTAAATTTGTTTAAAAACAATTAGGTTAGGTTGGTTTTGGTTTAGTAACGATGTATACAAAATCTACAATTTTCAAAATTATGGGAGGCAAAGCGAAAAAAATTTTTCGGGGGTGGGCGGGTCAGGTGTATTGGTACACCTAAAACAAAATTGGGTTCCACAAAACGAATGGCAAGTTCATACTAAGAACTAAAAATATTTTGGGAAACTTAGTTTCAACTTCAAATCCGGGGAACCTAAACCCTAAATTCTGTTGTCCCGCCTGTAATGTTTTTTCATGCTGTTCTAGGTTGACCCCTTTCACTTTCACTCTTCTACTTTTCCTCTTTTGCCGCGTGATTTACCTGAAAAATGCCGAAGGGGGGCTGCAGCCCTCATGATAATGACATGATTTAGGAAATGGTCATGGAGGCTGGGGCAGGGAACTAAAGTAAAGTTTTTATAGGACTCACTGGACGGGGCGCTCACTGCCCTGGGCCGACTGATTTTCCCTTATGAATCTCGTCAAAGAATCTTTTCACAGACGCCTTACAGGGGAAAATCCCAATTTGGCGACTAAACATTATATCCCCCCTATTATTTTATATTGATCTTGGTGGGACCGAACCCTCACAGTATAGACTTCCCCTTCCAAAGAAACCAAGTCTCAGTGGTACATCAAACATTGGGGCATACTCGGGGGGGCGGTAGCAAATGGTTGCGTCACCTTGTGGGGTTTTTCGAAACCCGAGTTCGTCCCGAGTGGACCCAAATCCACTTAAAAAATTTCTGCACCCTCGAGTGGCCAAAAAAACCCCATGCCCTGGCCATTAAATCTACCTTCGATTGCGAGTGCATCTGATCTACAAGGGGGGCGGCATACCCCCCTAAATTCAGGCGTCACTTAAAATCCTGCCTGCGCCACCACGGGCGAGGCCAAACCCTCACGCCCCAGTGAGCCCCCCGTCCTACCCTCCAAACCCCAAGGTCACTGCCTGCAGGCCCTATAGGCACAGATTAAATAAAAAAATAAAATAAAAAAAATACACCGGGGGGCACGTCGCCTCGCCCCCCCTATGACGCCCTCCCGGGGGTCACCAGCGCGAGTCCAAATGCAAGCCCCTTTTCCCATCCCAAAACAGCTCTCGACAAGAAACTAAATTTCCCCAGCCCGACCCAAAGTTGCGCTGAGGGCATGCGGTCATGGGCCTCGATGCGTCTAAACGGTGCAATCCTATTTGCAGGTAATCATCCCAGCGATCCCCCATGACTCTGCGAAGACACTTTTTCCCAAAAGGTATCGACGTCTCTTCAAATCGCTATTTAGTATCCTCATGTCTAAACCCAAAAGGTAAGACGGACACAAGCGCTTAAAAATCCGGATCTTTTCCTTCTGCACGGGTCCGAAAACCCCAAATACTCCTGCTAGCGAGTCCATAACACCGTGGGCTAGTCAATCCGTCTAAGACTTCTTGGTGACCCGCCGTCATTTGGACTGCGCTACCAAAGGTTGTAAAACTTTAAAAAGATCTAAATGTCCTCGCCCCGCATGAACAGACTGTCTGTTTCATTTAGTAAGCCTCCAAACCCTAGACCTTGGTCAAAAGGCAAGAGACCTAAAGCCCCAAAAGGCTTTGCCTCCTGGTGAGCGCCTCGAAAACCCCATCACCGGGACCTTCAGCGACTCAGCAAAGATTACTCATTATGGGCAAAACAGATCATGTCTTGGTGTTGCGGAGGGTGCCCCAAACTCACTTTTCTAAAACTTTCCCCAAATCCCCGCCCCTACAAGTGTTAAAAGTGAGGGGGGCAAGACGCACCCTTCCCTCACCATGTATTCACAGGAAAAAACTGATACACCCCCCCCACACTTCACAGCACTCCATCCCAAGTACAGTCATCTCAAACCAATAGTCCTTGCAGGAATCCCCACAAAGTCGCAGAAGACCCCAGATGACTCCATGCACTGATCAAATGCCTTCTTGAATAAACCTAGGCTGCAAGCATCCTCTGTCAAAAACTCAGGGGCGGCGTTCCACAAAAACCAGGAAAGAAGCGCAAATAGGGCCCGTTGTTGACTTACCAGCGGAACCCGACTGCTGAGGTCTTGATGCTTAAGCAGATGAGCGGATCCGTGTCAGCAATAGATGGGCGCACCTTCCGGGGCACGCTAAACATGTAATCCGCAGTAATTGTTGCAGTCTTGAGGTCCCCTTTCCCTTTGATAGGGGCGACCACCCCCTTTTTCCAGTCAGGAGGAATGTACCCGTTGCCAACGGGAGTCAGGGCAGCTTGCAACCCCCGGATCAAGCCTCAAACCCCCACTTTGAGAACCTGCCTTTTTACAAAAAAACCAGCGCCTTCTATCCCTCAACTTTTCTACAGCCCTCTGACTTCGTCAAAAAGGGTGCAGTTTTTTGTCAAAAGGGAGGATCGGATCCCCTGCCCGTAACCCGTGGTTTGAAGCTGTCAATTGGATGGGGCCACCGTGAAAACGCCCAAGTACTCAGTCCAAAGACCCCCTTGCCATCTTTCCCAAAACCCAACCCCATCGCTGCTCGAAAACATTCGCCCGGTTGGGACTTGGGAAAGGAGCTTTTTCGGGTCGGTAGGCGGGTCGGAGGTCATTAGCGTTCAAAAGGCCCTCGACATTTCCCCAGCGAGACCCTGACATCCTCTCCTTGTCTCTCCCCAGGGGGGTCCCATCCACGTGACGAGCCTATGCTGGCGTGGTTCCCAGCCGCCTGGGAGCCGTCTCTCCCGATTTTCTCCGCGCTCCGCGAGACAAAACCACGCTTGACCCGTGCGCTTCCCACTACACCCCTTGTCTGTACAGGGGCCAGCCCGTACAGTTTCACGTTTTTCGGGAACCAACAGTTCTACAAGTCCTCAAGGGCACCGGCACTCAACCTTTTAGACTGCCCTGTGTAACGCTGGGCCATGTTAAGTCCTTCGTTTTCTCAAAAAAACCAGTATGGTTAACTCGTGGTCTTCTGGACTTTACACGAAACTTAGTGTGCAACAAAATCGTGATCTTTCCAAAAAACCAGCACTCCGGTAAACCCTCTTCTGGAGGATCCTCCAACGAGTACTAACGAGAACGTGGTCGATCTCCTTAGCTACCCCTCCGGCATTACTATACCGTGTCCAGCGGTGCAGCTCTATTCTCTGATACCAAGAACCTGCAATTCTCAACCTTCCGGACCTCGCAAAATTCAGAAGCAGAGAACTGTTAATGTTTCTTGAACTTGTTAAGAACTTGTTCCCATATTTAAGAAGGGAGACAGAGGACTAAAGTCAAATTATCGACCCGTAAGTCTAACGTCAGTGGTGGGTAAATTATTGGAATCTATTATTGCAAAAAACATTAGAGAGCACTTAGATAAACATAGTTTGATCAATGATTCACAGCATGGATTCACCAAGGGTAGGTCATGTCTCACCAATTTATTGAGTTTTTATAGGAAAGTTTATGAGACGGCAGATAATGATAAGGATTATGATATAATATATCTGGACTTTTGTAAGGCATTTGACAAGTACCACACGAGCGACTCTTAAATAAGGTTAAGGCTCATGGAATAGATGGGAAGGTTCTTCATTGGATCAGAGCTTGGCTAAGTAATAGGCAACAAAGGGTTACAATTAATGGTTCTAAATCTGAATGGGGACTGGTGACAAGTGGAGTTCCACAAGGGTCTGTTTTGGGTCCATTACTATTTTTGATTTACATCAACGACTTGAATAGTGGGATTAGCAGTGATATCAGCAAGTTTGCTAATGATACTAAGGTAGGTAGGACTATTGGATCACAGTCTGATGTAAACATATTGCATGGAGACTTAGATAAACTTAACGAGTGGGCAGTCAGATGGCAGATGAAATTTAATATTGATAAATGCAGCGTTATGAATGTTGGTAGAAAAACCCCTGGTAATAGATACACCATAAGCAATGTATCGCTGAAAAGATCATAAGGTGCAAATATCTTGGAGTGAGGGTGAGCCCAACCTCCGACCTAGGAAACAATGTATTGAGGCCAGAAATAGAGCTAATAGAGTATTAGGATTCATTACCAGAAGTGTTAAAAGTAGAAGTGCGGAAGCTATTCTAAAGCCTTATCTGGCTCTAGTCAGGCCTCACCTAGACTATGCGGTTCAGTTTTGGTCTCCATATTACAGGGAAAGGGTATAGCCTTGTTAGAAACAGTGCAGAGAAGGATGACCAAAATGATACACGGGATGCGTAACTTTAGTTATGAGAGGAGATTGAAGTTATTAAAATTACACTCACTCGAGAGACGCAGAGTAAGGGGCGATCTGATAGAAGTTTTTAAGTGGATAAAGGGATTTAATAAAAGAGAGGTAGGAAAAATTCTTACGGCTTTTAACCAGGGGAGAACAAGAAGTAACGGATTCCAGCTGGAAAAACGTAGATTTAGAAGGCAATAGGAAAAAACTGGTTCACAAATAAGGTGGTGAATGATGGAATGGTCTCAGTAGACAGGTAGTTAGTGCTGAGTCATTAGGGAGCTTTAAAGAGGGGCTGGATAGGTTCATGGATGGGGATGAAAGGTGGATGTAGGTAGTGTTAGGTGACAGGAACTACCACGTGTAGGACTCCTGGCCTCTTGTACCTTTTCCCTATTTCTTATGTTTCTGTA
>JACEEZ010019051.1:7500-16526 GCA_016584305.1 Chionoecetes opilio | reverse complement strand
TGTTTGCTTGTGTGCGTGCGCGTTCAGCGTTGCGTGTGCGTGTGCTGTGCGTGTGCTTGTGCTGTGCGTGTGCTTGTGCGTTGTGCGTGTGCGTGTGCGTTTTGCGTGTGCGTGTGCGTGTGCGTGTTGCCGTTGCTTGGTTTCGTCGTGCTGTGCGTGTGCAGTGTCTGTGCGTGTGCGTGTGCGTGTGCGTGTGCGTGTGCGTGTGCGTGTGCGCGTGCGCGTGGCGCGTGCGCGGTGCGCGTGCGCATGCGCGTGCTCGTGCCGTGCGCATGCGACGTCGCGCGTGCGCGTGCGCGTGCGCGTGTGCGTGTGCGTGTGTGTGTGTTTTGTGTGTGTGTGTGTTTGGTTTTGTTTGTGTGTGGTGTGTGTGTGTGTGTGTGTGTGTAAGTACGGTAGGTAAGTTTATTTTCCTAGCTATTATCTAATACATCAATTTAATAAATTTTGGATGATCTGTCGAGCCACGGCTCCTTGACAGAATTTTCTATTAAAAAAAAAAAATACAAAATTTAGCTGCGGGGCATCAAATATACATTATAGTATACATCAGTATACAAGAGAGAAAAACAGATTCATGAACTTGACACTATACTACAATATTTATTGAGTGGTATTTCATACAAATTTTGTTGCTTGAATAGATTTTTTTTTATTTTTTATTAATTGAGGAATCTTACCCGATTACACAGAGTTTTCCAGTCAGTTGGTAAAAGTCTTCCCTCTTGAAGGGACCAAATAAAGATGCTGTTCCTTGAGAGAGTTGTTCGTATGGCGGACAACTAAATTAACATTATTATTTCTAGTGTGTGACTGGTTTCTATGTAAGTTAAAAAATGGAAGTTCCCTTTCTATTTGTCTCATTTCTTAATTACCACACAATTCCCCGTCTGAATTTCCCAGTCTATTGTGTCCTATACTGTACTGCATTATCTAGAGCAATTGATCTGTACAACCAATGGATTTGATAGCCGATTGATGAGCGGAGGCATATTTCCTGCTCTCTATGCGAGTTTTGTTCCTAGTGACCAGACCGCTTGGCCTGTAGCTCCGAAGCTAACCCTAGAACTTCTTTCTCGAAAATACCCTCATTGTGATTTACACCGCAAAGTTACATGTTAGGACCATGAAATCTAAACTTACCCTAGACGTAACCTACGTAACCTACGCTGACGGGTTCAAGAGTACGCCACATCTCTACCACAAACGGGAAATATGCTGGAGCGAGCATTGTATCGAGGGATGATGCTATTGAGAATATTGTGTGTTCTGGTGGTCATCGGAATCCGTGGTTTGGTGGTGGCTCGGCGAGGCAACGAGGCGGTGGTGGTTAATCGCTCAAGAAATGTGTGGTGTGTGTGCGGTGTGTGTGGTCTTTGTGCTTGTGCGTGTGCGTGCGTGTGCGTGTGTCGTGTCCGTGCTGCGTGCGCGTGCGCGAGCGATGTGCGCGTGGTAGCGTGTGGCTGGGGTGGTATTTCATCGAGTTGTATTCATCTAGTTGTATTTTACAGGGGCCAAGCTAGCACTCTTATGGCCCGTCTCCACTATCAAAATTTTTAGCATTCATCCATAGTACTTAGTGTTGTGCCGAATAGTCTAAAAGATTATCTAGTGTGATATTCATGGTGTGTGTGTGTGTGTGTGTATGTGTGGTATGGTGTGGTGTGTGTGTTGATGTTTGTGTGGGTGGTGTGTGTGTGTCTGTGTCTGTGTCTGTGTCTGCCCTGTCCTGTGTCCTATTCGCCGACAGTTCCTATCGGCGACAGTTCCATTACCCCACCCAGCATGAATGGGTTAACCGGTGTTAGCCGGGGTTTGGTGACCTGCTCTCCGGGGTGGGCTTCGGCCAAAAACTAAGCACGTAAGGCTGAATGATTAAAATGTTTGATATGGAGACTTGGGGCCATACGAGCATTGCTCAAGGCCCTGTAAAATACACTAGATGATACAACTAGTGACCACACACACCACACACACACACAACAGATCACACACATTTGCGGGCATTGTTCGGGACGACTATTTTATCGTTTTTTGTATTGGAGTAGGGAGAGTAAATAGGGATTGTTTGTGTGGTGCTTCGAAAATCTTTGCATTGGACTTACATCATGTTTCCCCCTTCTTCCCCCCTCCTTTCCTCTCTCCTCCCCTTTTCTTTCATTTCCATATTCTATTTTTTCTATATCTTTTATATCCTTTTATTCACCTTACCGATATTTAGTAAAGTTGTTTAGGTTATGAACATTCCTTATGACCTTGCCTGCCTTTCAATGGTCAATTTAGTTTGTATTTACGTATTGTATGTATGTAGGGAGTATAAGGTATGTATGTGTACTATAATCCATGCATTGATCTATACAGTACATATCTCTCTCTCTACTCTCTCGTCTCTCTGTCTCTCTCCTCTCTCTCATTCTCTCTTCTCCGCGTCTCTCTCCCTCTCCTCTCCTCCTTCTCTCTCTCTCTCTCGTCTCTCTCGTCTCTCTCTCTCTCTACTCTCTCACTCTCTCTCTCATCTCTTCTTTTTCCCACAACCAATCGCCATAAAGATGGCTTTCGGTACCAAAATGAATAATCCTGGCCGAAATAGATTATAAGTAATTAATGGATCATAATGAATGATAGAACAAAAGATATCACGAGATTATGTACAATTTGTACCTACGTGAATGTGTGGGTATATGTGTGTGGTATGTACAGTGTGTGTGGATGTATGTGTGTGCGTACGTGTATAGGCATTTCAGCCTCACAGTCTGGCTTACTGCCCGTCAGTGTGGCAAGTTGGTAAGAGACGTAAAGCTCGCCAATGTGCAGCGTCCCCTGTGCATTCGTCGGTCAGCGTTTGAGTCCGCCTAGTTCGTGCTGACGTGGCGGGCGTTTTAATAATAGTCATAACCTTGTAGTTGGTACTTGAATGTGTCTAGATTATGATGAAATCTTCATCTTATCTTAGGTCTGTTCCATGGCAACTTCCACTATGCGAGTAAGGTTCACTCTGTTCGCATTTTCCTTCTATAAAACTTCCTTTAAAAAGTAGCTTGTTGCACAACTTCTGCGTTTATGTCTCTTTCCGTCTAGACAGGTTTCACTCCGGGGCCTGGCGGAAGACTCATCGCACCTTACGATACCGTTGTTGATTTGCAGAGGACTGCGCGTTTGTCTCTCGTTGGTGCTGCCACGCTCTGCCCACGCCACACGAGCTGGTCCAGCGTCGGGAGCTGACATGCCGTCAATATCTTTTTCAGAAGCCATGATTTGGAGCGTCGGTTTGAACGGGGCCACTTCCTCGTATCAATAAAATGTCACACATGGATCCCAACCGTCCTTCGTCTCGATATTTCCTTACAAACACGTGTGCTGTACAAACCCTTCCTGATTTTAAATCTTCCTTTCCGTCTCGAAGTGTTTCTGCTCTGGGTCCTAGGTGAGGCCACCGCTCGCAACTTACTAATACACGTCTTTGCATTTTAAAACGAAGGTACGACACCTCTCGTTGTGTGACGCCACGCGTCGGCCAACCACACGCGCTGGTCCGGCCTCGGGAGCTGACTTGGTGTCAAATATCTCCCAGAAGGCATTATTGAGTGTTGTTTAAGTCGGCCACTCTCCACTGTATCAGTAAACCTCACACTGTAACTGTCAACGTCCTTCTCATACAAGAGTTTCCTTGAACACGTGTGCTTGTTTACGACTTCTCGTTTGTTTGTATTTCTTTTTGTTTTTTGAAAAACTTTCTGATCAACGCCTGCCGGGCATTGATTGCAGCTTGTGACAACTGGCTTTGTTTCAGAGACTGTCGTTTCTCTCGTTGTTGGCGGCCACGCGGTTCGTGCCACGCCACCTCATGGTCCCAGCCTCGGGAGCTGAGGTTTGCGTTAAACAAACAGTTTTTGAAGCCATCGTTGGAACGTCCTGTTTGCACGGCAACTTTCACTGGTATAAATTAAAACCTCACATTTGGATCCGCACGTCCTTCATCTCGATAATTGTTCTTAACAACGTGTGGTCTGTACCGACTTCTCGTAGTTTTCAGCTTCCTTCTCGTCT
Source organism: Chionoecetes opilio (assembly GCA_016584305.1). Classification (NCBI taxonomy): domain Eukaryota; kingdom Metazoa; phylum Arthropoda; class Malacostraca; order Decapoda; family Majidae; genus Chionoecetes; species Chionoecetes opilio. The sequence continues at coordinate 12,479 of JACEEZ010019051.1, read as the reverse complement.
CGAAGCGTTTCTCCTGCTCTGGGGTTTTGTGGCGCACTGCCCGCACATTCGCATATTGGGTTATCGCCGAAGACTGTGCTTTGTCCTACTCGTTGTGGCGGCCACGCGTCGGGCCCAGGCCACACGCGCTTGTCCAGCCTCTGGAGCTGACGTGTTGTTGTCCAAATATCTTTATTCAGAAGCCATGATTGGAGCGTCGTTTGCACGGCCACTTTCCACGGTATCAATTCAAATCTCACACTGCTTGCAACGTCCCTTCAACATCTTGATAACTTCGCCTTAAAACGTCGCTTGTACAATGTCTTTCTGTGTTTTAATCTTCCTTTCATCTCGAAGTGTTTTTGCTTCTGGGTCCTGTGAGCCACCGATCGCAGCGTACGAATACCCGCTGCGTTTTAACGAGGGTACGTTGTCTTTCGTATTATGGCGGATACGCGTTCGGCCCACGCCACCCTGGTCGGCCTCGGAGCTGACGTATTTCAAAACTATCTTACTAGAGCCATTGTTTGGAGCTCGTGTTTGACCGACTTCAGGATTCGTACAACTTCCACTTACCGCAACGACGTCCTTCGTTTCAAAGTTTTCTTAAACATCGGTGTGCTTGTACAAGACTTCTTCGTGGGTCATTCTGAATATTTCTTTTCGTCTTAAAACCTTCTGATCAGGAGCCTTCCGGGTCACTGATTGCATATTGCGAACGCCAGCTTTGTTTTCAGTGACTGCGCGCTGTCTCTCGTTGGCGCGGCTACGCGTCTTGCCCGCGACCACCGCGCCGGTCCAGCTTGGATGCTGAGGTTGTCTCAATCTCGCTTGAGAAGCCATAGCGAAGAAACGTTTGTCTGTGTGCCACTTCCACGGTAAATTGGTGATAAGTTCCACATTGTACCCGAATATCCTTTCTCTTTATCTTTTCTTGAAACTCGCAGACCTTGAAATAGACTTTTTCTTTGGTTTTGCATCTTTCTTTGTTGTTCTTGAAAGCTTATGCATTTAGGGCTCGTGGTGTACTGCTCGCAGTTAATGGACACCAGCTCTATTTTCGTAGACTGTGCGTTGTATCTCGTTGGTGCGGCCACAATGTCGGGCCCACATCCACACGCGCTGGTCCCTGCCTTGGAGCTGAGGTTGTCTTTAAACACGTGTTTAAAGCCATCGTTGGAACTTCTGTTTGTACGGGCCACTTCCACAGTGTTAGTAAAAACCTCACATTGGATCCCAACGTCCTTACTTCTGGATAAGTTTCTCTTACACTTTGTGTCTGTACAGACTTCTCGTGGGTTTTTAGCTTCTTTAATCGTCTCGAAGCGTTTCTGCTCTGGGGTTTGGTGGCGCACATGCCCGCAGCATTCGCATATTGGGTTTATCCCCGAAGACTGTGCGTTGTACTCTCGTTGGTGGCGGCCACGCGTCGGGCCCCGCCAACACGCGCTGGTCCGCCTCGGGAGCTGACGTGGCGTCAAATATTTTTCAGAAGCATGATTGGAGGGGGTCCCCGGTTTGAACGGCCACTTTCCGCGGATCTCCATCAAAATCTCACACTGTTTGCAATGTCCTTTCCATTTCAAAATTTCCTTAACACTCGTGTTGCTTGTACAGCTTCTCGTGGATCTTCTAATATTTCTTTGTCGTTTTGAAAACCTGTCTGTCAGGGCCTTCCGGGGCACTGATTGCATCTTGCGAACGCCAGCTTATGCTTTAAGAAGAACTGTGCTTTTGTCTCTCTTGGTGGCGGCGCACGCTCGGGCCCCGCCACACGCAGCCCGGTACAGCCCTCGGATCTGAGGTTGTCCCTTCAGTACATCACTTGTCAGAAGCCTTGCTAGAACGTCTGTCATGCGGCCACTTCCCACTGTATTGGTGATAGTTACACACTGTACAGTTCCAATGTGCTGCATCAATCTTTTTCGTTTCCAAACACGCAGACTGAACAGACTTCTCTGGTTTTTTCACTTTCTTGTTTGCGTTTAAATCCTTCTTCGCTTTTGGGGCCTTCTCCGCTTTTGGCAATGCTTGGCGGCGTAGGGAACCGGCCTTGTCTTTAGCGACTGTAGATTTTTCTCCCGTAGTGTGGACAGCGCAGACATCGGGCCCACTCCCCGCGCCGCTCCTGGTTGTGGGGGGATAAGTGTACTGTTTTGCCGGTATAAGTTGTATCACACCTTGCCTGTGGTCTCTTTGCACGGAGTCAATCTCTTCATTATTTGTTGCCTCTTCATAGCGGCAGACGCTTTCTTGCCGATGACAGTGCCTCGATTACAGGTTAGGCGCGTAAATAAGATGATTTACAACATGCTCCTTTTATTGCATCAGCACGAGGAGAAGTGGAACTTTTTTCTTAACTCTAACCTGACGCTGTGCCTCCTATCTCTCCCAACTTAATCTCACTACACTCTTGGTTTGTGGGGTTAGCCATCACAGCTTCGTATACGTTGTGTTCAGCCAAGCCCTGTGTCAAGGGGGCGTGGAATCCTTAGTGCGTTTAGACCATATACTAACAAATAGTCTTCCAAGTAGTCTTGTTTTCTCTTAATCATATGTCCTTCTTTCTTCTCTCAAGAGGAAAGAAGGAAATATTAGATTCGAGAAACTCTCACTCTCTCTCTCTCTCTCTCTCTCCTCCTCTCATCTCCTCTCTCTCAAGTCTCTCTCTCTCTCTCTTCTCTCCCCTCCTCGTCCTCGGAGGTGGGCTCGCTCGCTCTCTCTCCTCTCTCTCTCTCTCTCGCTCTCGCTTTCGCTCTCCTCTTTCGAGAGAGAAATATCGAGAGAGATAGAGAGAGAGAGTGTCTTGTTTCGGCGTAATTATGGACCAAGTATATCCTGGGTGTGCACAAGGTCGCAACCCGACTGAGTGAGGCCCGAAGCGAGAGAGAGCGTGTCTGTGTGTAATCAGACACCAGCTAAAAAAGACATTTCTTCAAACAATAAAAAAAAATGAACCTGCAAAATATAGATTTAAACAATCACTTGTATGACCTTTACTCTTTCTCGAAAGTTTGGTTGATATTGTGATAGCTAGTAGTACCAGCAATAGTTGTAGTAGTAGTGTTTGTATTAGAAAGTATAGCAGTGTCATTAGTAGTGATATAAGTATGGTAAGGATTAGAATCAGTAGTATAGTAGAGTTATAGGATTGAAAAAAAAAGTAGTAGCATTAAAAAAAAAAAAAAAAAAAAATATTCCAATATTCGTTTTAGATAAATTAGCAGAAGCAGTAATATTTTCGCTGTAACCTATTTTATCTACTTACTTGTAGTGTTTTCCTGTTTCGAAACGTTATTAACTTGTGGATATCATTACTGCAGTGTTTTCCGTGTAATACGAGGATAGAAATAGATGTCCTTGGTATTGCCTTGCTCATCATACAGTGCGCGTGTCAGGGATTAAAGCAACTTTTCAGGAAGCTTCTCCACGAGAACCTTTATGACCTCGATACAAGTGAAGAAGGACGTTTTATTTCTACATCTTTCATATATTTTCCTTAATTTCATTTTTTTTATTATTATAAATTTTTTTTTCTTCGTTGTTTCTCATTTTCATATTACTTTTATTCCTGCAGAGAAAATACTGATAGTAATACAAATAATAGTATTAGTAATAATAAATAATAACTGCTACTGCTGTAATATTAGTAATGATAATGATAGAATAAAGATACAATACTTCCACATCATGTCTTTGTCTTTCTCCATCTCAATAGAATATTAAGATACCTTGATCGGTGTTTTCTTTTGTATCATCTCGCTCTCTCCTCTCTCTCTCTCTCTCTTATCTCCCTCTCTCTCTCTCTCTCTCTCTCTCTCGTCTCTCTCTCATCTCTCTCTCTCTCTCTCTCTCTCTCCTCTCTCTCTCTCTCACTACCATCTCTCTCTCTCTCTCCTCTCTCTCTCATCTCTCTGTCTCTCTCTCTCTCCTCCTCTCTCTCTCTCATCTTCTCTCTACGCTCTCTCTCTATCTCTCCTCTCTCTCATCTTCTCTCTCTCTCTCTCTATCTCCTCTCTCTCTCTCTCTCTTATCCTCTCTACTCTCGGCTCTCTCTCATCTCTCTCTCTCTCTTCTCTCTCTCATCTCCAAATACCTTTACAATCATTACTTTCAAAGATTTTTCTTGTCGTTTATTTACACTATGTACTATCTAAGCCCCCCAGCTCCTCCTGCCTCCTCCTCCTCCTCCTCTCCTCCTCCTCCTCCTCCTCCCGCGAATGTCACAGTCAACTTTTTCGGGCGTCCCATTAAAGTAAAGATTATTTTACACATACATCGCTTAAGGGACCAAATTTTCCTAGTTATTGGAAATTGAGCTAATGTTACAGACCAGCTATTCAAGAAGGGATAGCGAGCCTCGCAGTATTAATCGGCCCAATTAGTCTACCGTCCCGTGATTGTTAAAACTATTTAATAAAATATTGCGGGATAAATATTATCTTTTCTCGATGAAAATAACTCATACTAAACTCCCGCATTGAATATTCGAAATAAGAGATCCCTGCTTTACCAACCTACTGGATTTTTTAATGTCCCTTTAATTCAAACTGGACTGCTAAAATTCCTCGGATGTAATTACCTTGAATTCTCAAAAGCCTTCGATACCGTTTCCCCATAGCGACTGCTGACCAAGCTAAGGGCACATGGCTTAGGAGAGGCATTATGTTTCATAGGATTGGCGTGGCCTTTTCAAAATTCGTAAACAACGGGTAGTTACTAAATGGCGAGGCCATCTGATTGGTTAGATGTTACTAGTGGGTGCCTCAGGGATTCGGTCTTGGGTCCTACTACTTTTTTCTGCATATATATCAACGATCTGGACTGCGGACTTGTATCTAGCATATCGAAATTTGCAGATGACACCAAATTAAAGGCGGTAAATCTATACTAGAGAAAAGACGTGCGAACGCATACAAAGTGATCTCGACAAACTATCAGATTGGAGTGATAATGGCTATTAAAATTCAAATTCCCGATAAATGTAAAGTAATGCATAT
>JACEEZ010019050.1:16293-33088 GCA_016584305.1 Chionoecetes opilio | reverse complement strand
AGAGGGAAGGGAAGGAGAAGAAGAGAGAGAGAGAGTTTTAGTGTTCATGAGGGAGATAGCTCATTTTTCACTTGTCTTCTCTTCCTATGTACTAAAACTGCCTGGTTATTGATTTCTCTTCTTTCTCCTCCTCCATCTCTTCCTCTTCTTGTTCCTCATCCTACATTTGAGTCACCGATGTTGCAGAAAAAAACTGAGTATAATGAGTCTGATATATTTAATGCATCTGATGATATTTTTGTTTTGTTTTTTGTATGTGTGTGTGTGTGTGTGTGTGTGTGTGTGTGTGTGTGTGTTGTGTGGGGTGTGTGTGTGTGTGGTGTGTGTGTGTGTGTGTGTGTGTGTGTGTGTGTGTGTGTGTATTCATCTAGTTGTATATATCTAGTTGTATTTTACAGGGCCAAGAGCGACGCTCGTATGGCCCCGTCTCCATATCAACATTTTTATCATTCATCCTTAGTGCTTAGTGTTGGCCGAAGCCACCACCCCGGGAGGCGGGTCACAAACCCCCGGCTAACACCCGGTACCCTTTCCCATTTGTGGGTGGACCAGGGGCTCGGGTTTTAAGAAGACCGCCCGTCTTCTTCGCTCCGCCCTGGGATCGAACCCGGGACTTCTCGGTTGTGAGCCGAGCGTGCTAACCTTTACACTACGGAGTTCCCTTCGTGTGTGTGTGTGTGTGTGTGTGTGTGTGTGTGTGTGTGTGTGTGTGTGTGTGTGTGTGTGTGTGTGTGTGTGTGTGTGTTTTCATTTGCAATGCGAATAACGTGGTAAAAAAAAAATGTTATTAAAGAAAATTTAGAAAGACTTTTCATGTTGTTGGCTTCACTATCAGGCAGAAAATAAAGAAGCGTTGTGTTTTTTTACATAATTGAATTTTGAGAATTTCAGTAGAAGAAAAATAATTCCAAATGACACACGTCGATTTTTTTGTCCTTGTGTTTAATTTTTTCATTTTTTTTTTCTTCTATTCCACAACACTTTCGCAAACTTGCCTGTCTGTCTATATAGTCCAGCAGCCAACTAGCGTAACCTGGAAGTGGAGTATATACAATGTTTTTGGGTTGATTTGGGTCACTGAGTGCATAAATAATAAGAATCCGCTTGATGACACCCTGTCACCTTTTGGCATTTTTTCTTAATTTGCATAAACCAGGATGGCCGCCATTGTTCTATTGAATATACTATAATGAAGATATCTCGGCTTCTAGAAGGGATTTTAAAACAATCTAAAATGTTATAACGGGGCTTTAAGACATTAGGAACCCTAATGTCTTATGTGTCCTGCATAGGGCGTCGTGGAGGCATAGGGCGGAGGGGCACTATAGACGAGGCAATAGTCGGAACAGTAACCTGGGAGGGGTATTAAGGCGACCAAGGAACGGCTCCAGGGCGGCGACTGCTTCAGTGCTTCACCCTCTACTCTGACTAAGATACATTACACTGTGCACTGTTGTGTTTTTTTTCGGCGCCACTAATATCATCCCTTAGTGCAGAAACGGGAGATGTGGTTAGGTGTGGCGGTAAGATGTGGGCGTTATGAGGAGGGCGGGAAAGCGTGGGCGTGATGGGGTGGGCGTGATGGGGTGGGCGTGATGGGGTGGGTGGGATAGGGTGGGCATGATGGGGTGGGCGGGGGCTGTGGGGAAGGGCTGTGTGTGCTTGGGTAACTGTGTCTCTGATCCATCCCGCCCCCCGCCGCCCCCCAGACCTCATCTCCAGGCTGGCACGGCGTGTGTGATTTTCTCCCCCTACTGCAGAAGTGTTGTTTCATCCCTGGAAACGGTTACGGCCTCAGAAAAACCTGCATTTTCATCGAGAAATATAGCGCCATCACGCCCAATGGATACAGGGAGGAGAAGGTAATGGCTGAGGATGGAATGTGCCGCCTCACTTGCAAATACAAATGCTGGGCGCAGAATGATCTCCTCTAACCCCCTTCCCCTCCTTCCCCTCTTTCTCCTTCTCCCTTCCCCTCTTTCCCCTCTTTCCCCTCCTTCCCCACCTTCCCCTCCTGCAACACTCCAGGTTCTCCCTTAAAAGGCGTTCCATAGTCTCCCATCATGTATTTGTGAGGCCCGTCCACCGAATACCACATGGGATTTAACGTATACCCCTTCCTCCTCCTCCCCTCTTTCCCTGTAGACTCCCGAGGCAGGATCAATGGTGGCGGCTCTCTGGGTTATATTCGAGCCGTGATTTGTGGCTCCTGGAATACAGAGTGAGGCGGGATGGCGGCGCCCGGACGACATCTTCATAAAAATAAATCTTAATAAGAGTTATTCCATTGGGCTCCTAATGTCTTAAAGCCCCGTTAAAACATTTTAGATTGGTTTAAAATCCCTTCTAGAAGCCGAGATATCTTAATTATAGTATATTCAATAGAACAATGGCGGCCACCTTGGTTTTATGCAAATTAGAAAAAAATGCCCAAAGGTGACAGGGTGTCATCAAGCGGATTGTTAATATGTATGGTCTCAGTGATCCAAATCAATCAAAAAACATTGTATATACTCCACTTCCAGGTATACCCCTAAAATCCCATTTGGCTGCCGGACTATTATGTTTACGTATCTAATGTACTACTTGTTTACGTATAATTTATATCTTAGCTGTATGTACCTGTCTGTCTTTGTCTGTCTTTTTACCGTCCATTCCGTCCAATTTTCATAGACACACGACCAGACTCTTAGATAACAAAACCTACACGATTGTTAGAGGAAAATGCACATAAAGAAATACTGACACACACACACACACACACACACACACACACACCACACACACACACACACACACAAAACACACACACACACACACACAACAAAAAAAACAACCAAAAACACAACACAAAACACCCCCACACACACACGTAATACCCAGCCGGATCCACTCAGCCAGTCAGCCATCTAGTCAGCCAGCCAGGACAAACTAAGCTTTTCATAATCAAAAATTTTTAAAACCATCTTATTTTCCTTCCAGCAAAAATATGACAACAGTTTCCCTCTTTCCCTCCTCCCTCCCTTCTGCCTTTCCTCCATCTCTCCTTCCCTCCATCTCTCCTGCCCTTAATCCCTCCCTGATACGTGATGTTTTCGGGGGACGCCAAATAAGGCAAAATAGTCACAGAAAAATACTTTGAGAAGCCTTTTGATATGAAAAAAAAGACATAAAAAGGGGGGGAAAAAATGAAAGGACAATCTTGTTTCTTGATTGAGGACAAAACTCATTAGGTTCAACCCCTTTGGTTTAACAAAGCCTGGGGTTTAACAAGCTAAATGCATACGTGTGTGTGTGTGGGTGTGTGTGTGTGGTGGTTTTGTGTGTGTGTGTGTGGTGTGTGTGTGTGTGGTGTGTGTGTTGTGGTGTGGTGTGGTGTGTGTGTGTGCGTGTGCGTGTGCGTGTGGTGTGCGCGGCGTGTGCGTGTGTGTGGTGTGTGTGTGTGGTGTGTCTCTTCACTTGCACACACCTCCGACCCTTCGTACCACTTATATGTAAAAACTAATGCATGTAAATCAACACTAAAAAATAATGGTTTTAAAGACAGATAAAAAAAAAATTTAAATAAAAAATATAAAAGATTTAATAACGTAATACAAAAAAAATAAAAGATCAAACATCTTTTTAGTAACACACTTTCATAACCCCCAACACACACACCCACACACACACACACACACACACACACACAACACACACACACACACCACACACACACACACACAACACACACACCCCACAAACACACACACACACACACACACACAACACAACACACACACACACACACACACACACACACACACACACACACCAACACACCACACACACCACACACACCCACACACACACACACACACACACACACACACACACCACACACACACACACACACACACACACACACACCCCACACACACCACAACACACACACACACACACACACACACACACACCACACACACACACACACACACACACAAACAACACACACACACACACAACACACACAACAAACAAAAAACAAAACAAACAAAAACAAACAAAAACCACACACACACCCCACACACACCACAACACACACACACACACACACACACACACACCACCACACACACACACACACACACAACACCACCTGTTGGGTACTCCGTAGTGTAGTGGTAGCACGCTCGGTTCACAACCGAGAGTCCCAGGTTCGATCCCCGGGCGGAGCGTAGTTAGAAGGGGCCCTGTTTGCTTAAAAACCCGAGCCACTGCCCACCCAGCAGTAATGGGTACCAGGTATTAGCCGGGGTTTTGCGACCCGCCTCCCGGGGTGGTGGCTTCGGCCAACACTAAGAATGAATTATAAAAATGAGAATGGGAGACGGGCCATACGATTGTAGCTCAACAGGCCCTGTAAAATACAACTAGATGAATACAACTAAATAAAAAACACACCAAAACCCCCTGAATGGCTCAGTCGGTTAGGGTGTATGAAACCATTCTGTGGTCCGGCGTTCAATCCCCGACCCTATTTCCGGGGATTTTTCCAATGAAAAATTTGGGCGGCCCACGGGTCCACCTGAGCAAGGGGATGGGGGTGTGTGGTGTGTTTAGGTCCCAGCATTACCCAAAGATCGGTAATAATGAGCTCCAGCTCGCACCGGGCGATCGCCAGTCCGATTTGCGTGGGCAAGACCATGGGTGAATGGTCTTGAAACAGTTGTTCGTAAGAATGGTGAATGAAACATACACACAAAAAACACAAGCCTCTCATCGTCACCCTCGCCGTCAGTACTATTGAAAGACAGGGAGGGGGCTGGCTGACACTTTCCCCGACGCAGCCGCCTCCACCACCATCGCCACCTGCACCACCATCGCCACCTCCGCCATTATCGCCACCCTCCGCCACCATCACCACCATCGCCACCCGCCCGGGACGCAGTCAACTTGGCGCCTCGGCAGTGTCACGGCCTTCTATATACAGGCCCTGGAGGACGTGACGTACAGCCTCGTGACGTCTCAGCCTCGGTCATCTCACCCGCTTTCCCTCCCTCTCTCGCTTTGTCGGCTACGTATATTATACAGTAATTTATAAATGCTATTTTAAATGTTATCTTCGTAAATGTTTGTTCTATAATATTATCAAAAAAAAAACATTAAACACGCTAAAGAAATGCCATTACCAGACTGAAGAAAAAATGCATCAACTCTTCGCCATTTAAACTTTGCGGAGTCAACATTTACCATGAAACATATCAATGAAGCGCAATTTTATTAGCTTTCCATTGATATATATTTTTTTCTGATAAATGAAAATTTGAACCATGCAAAATTAGCGGTAACTAAATAAATAAAATAATCATCGGGTAATTTTTCCGATTGATGATGTTATTTATTTAGTTAACGCTAATTTATGCATGGTACTAATTCATTTATCAGAAAACGAAAATATAAGTGAATAAATAACATCATTATATACATTACCGTTAACTAATTAAATAACTCATCAATCGGGTAATTTTCCCGATTGATGATGTTATTGTTCAAGCGAGCGAAGCGAGCTTGGACACCTAAATTTTAGCCGAAATCAGGTGTCAATATAGGCTGATGGCCTCATGCGGCTGTACAAGGCCCCAAATGAGGCCCGTCATGGAGTATAGTCCTCTCACCTGGATGAGTAGTGCCCAAGTGCCACCTGTCACTGCTGGACAAAGTGCAGAGACGTGCTGAGCGTCTCATACACCCTACCGCCGACCAACATCACATGGAAAGTCGCCCGAGGCAACAGTGGCGGCAGCAGCAGCGACGATACAACAACAACATCAGCTGCAGCTCCAACAACACCAAACAACAACAACAACAACGACTACAGCAGGAGCCAGTGGCGGATGATCCCCGCTCCAGCTTGACAGTCTGGGGCAAAACCCGGGGGAGAGTCGGGGCCCTCATAGGTTGGGACAAGGCCAGGTGCAAAAACTCTTTCCACCTTGCAGGACTTTTGGGTCCCGTGGAGGAGGTCTGTGCGCGCTACGAGGACAGTATGCCAGTGATCCCTCCTCGAGGCCCCGAGGACCCACACCGTGATGGGCCAGCGAACCTTTACTTGGGCCACGGCGACACTGTGGAACGCCTCAAAGGTTTAGGTGGATGTCGTGGGCCCATGAAAACCCAGCAGGTGAAGGTGGCGGCCCACAGATGGTGCCCCCTTACATCCGCCTTTTGTGACCGTAAGGCGTGATACAGTGTGGGGTCATTAGAGACACACAGTGACCAGTGACACACACATAGTGACGCACATTGACACTTAGTAGACACAGTGACATACAGTGTACGTGTCAATAGTGCGCCTGACAAGTGCCTATGACGGATAGTGACCCTCAGCCTGTAACACTGTGTACTTACTTACTACTTACTTATTATCTTAAAAAAGGGACAGCTTTCGGATAGATGTCCCCGGGACAGGGGACATCTTTAGCTTCTGCCACTTAATGCCTTCATCAACCTCCTTACCATTTGTAGCCCCATGTCAACCATGATGTAATTGTTTAAATAAAAAAAAAAACGAAAAAAAAAAAAAAAAGAGAGAGAGAGAGGGGAGAGAGAGGGGAGAAAAGAGAGAGAGAGAGAGAGAGGAGGAGAGAGAGAGAGGAGATAAATGGGGAGGAGAGAAGAGAGAGAGAGAAGGGGAAAAGAGAGAGGGGAGAGAGGAGAGAGAGAGAAGAGGAGAAAAGAGAGAGAGGGGAGGAGAAGAAGAGAGAGAGAGAGAGAAAAAAGCGCGAAATTTGGGGGGGGAAAAGGGGGTTGAAAAGACAATCGAGGGAAAAAACCAAATAATAAAGGAAGTGGGGTGGGTGCGGGTCCGGAAGGCCCCCTGGGCGGGAATTAAGGGCACAGGGAACCCTGTCGAAGGGGAAGGTTTTAAGCCCATTATGAGATATGTCACTTTTTTAAATTTTTAGAGTAAGCGAAAAAATTGTGAAAATGGGTGGCGAGAATTGGGGGGAACCTTGGAGTAGGGGTTTAGGGGTAAGGGAGTTTGAATGGTGGGGATGAGTAAATGGGTTGGGGGATGGTGAAGGAATGGGTAGGGGTTGATAGTGGGTGGATGGGTAAAAGGGGTGAGTGAATGGGTGGGGGGAGGGGGTAATGGGTGGGAATGGGTGGGGGTGAGGGAATGGGTGGAGTGAATGGTTGGGGGTGATAGGTAATGGGTGAAATGAAATGGGGTTTGGGATGGTTGGCGTTAATACATACATTTCACACCATGATTCAGGGTTAAGGGGTATCTGGAGAGGTTGTGTTTGGGTGGGCTAAAGGACACAACACAGTTGGGCGAAGGCCACAATAGTGAGGAGCTAGCAAAAAAGTGGGAGGGCGGGGCCTAGCCTATGCAGATGCAAAAGATCTTTCCCCACCCCTTTTGGTTCTCTTTTAAAACTCTCTCTCATTTTTTCTCTCTCTCTCTCTCTCCTCTCTCTCCGTCTCCTCTCCTCATTCTCCCCCCTCTCTCTCTCTCTCTCTCTCTCTCTCTCTCTCTCTCTCCTCTCTCTCTCTCTCTCTCTCTCTCCTCCTTCTCTCTCTCTCTCTCTCTTCTTTCTCTCTCTCTCTCATCTTTCTCTCTCTCTCTCTCTCTCTCCCCTCTCTCCTCTCTCTCTCTCTCCTCTCTCTTTTTCTCCTCTCTCTCCTTTTCTTTTTCTCTCTCTCTCTTTTCTCTCTCCTCTCTCAGAGGTGATCATACCTCACTTTCATTCACAAAGGTGGTAAGAACTCCATTAAGGCCTTTCTCCCTCCTCCTTCACCTCCTCCTACTCCTCCTCCTCCCCTTTCTTGTCTCCTCTCTGGCTATGTTCCTCCTTGTCAGTTTCCCCTGATCTTAAGTGTAGTTATTGACAGAACCTCTCCGGGCCCCCTTCTTTTGCCTCCTGCCTATTTTGCCTCTGTCTGTCGTCTGGGCTAGGGTCAGCTTGTCCCGTCTGTCATCGGTGAGTGCTGTTTTTTTCCCTTATTTTCTTGACCTCAGTCGCTGTTGACAATATTTTTTGATCTAAGGGGGGGGGGGGGTGTGTGTGTGTGTGTGTGTGTGTGTGTGTGTTTTGGGGTGTGTGTGATTATTTTATAGAGTGCAGTTTAAATCATTACTTGTGCATTGTTACATTATTTTTACAAGCATGTATCCATCATTTTATCTATTACTTCCTCACACTATCATCATTTTACCGATTTAATACACACATGGTTACCTCCCCCCCCCCACCACCACTGCTACTACTACACTCACCACTACTTCTACCAACTACTACTATATACTTTCTACCACCTTTTATAAGGTAATTGTTGGGCTTCCTACCTGGGGGGTGGGAAAACAGGTGTTGGGTGAGCTGGTGTTTGTAATATCAGTGCGGAGCTCCTCAAAGCTGGGGGTGAGGCCATGATCCGCGGGTTGCATGCTGTCCTGACTGCCAGGTGGCAATCAGGTACCATTCTTCCTGACTGGAAAAGGGGGCTGGTCGTCCCTATCTAGAAAGGGAAAGAGGACCGTCAGGACTGCAACAATTACCGCGGTATTACACTGCTCAGCGTACCAGGCAAGGTGCTTGCCCATCTATTGCTGACACGAATTCGCAGTCATCTGGTGAAGCATCAGAGACCTCAGCAGTCTGGGTTCACGCCTGGTAAGTCAACAACGGACCGTATCCTAGCGCTTCGTGTCCTGGTGGGAAGCCGACGTGAGTTTCGACAGGGGATGCTTGCAGCCTATGTTGATCTCAAGAAATCGTTTGACTCAGTGCATCGTGAGTCACTCTGGGATCTTCTGCGACTTCGAGGGATTCCTGCAAGGACTATTGGTTTGATAACTGGTCTGTATTCTGGGACTGAGAGTGCTGTGAAGTGTGGGGCAGGTGTATCCAGCTTCTTTCCTGTGAATACAGGAGTGAGGCATGGGTGCGTCCTTGCCCCATCACTTTTCAACGCTTGTATGGACTGGGTATTGGACAAGGTTGTAGATCAAGGTGATTGTGGAGCATCCGTCGGCAACACCAAGATCGCTGATCTTGTTTTTGCCGATGATGCAGTAATCTTTGCTGAGTCGCTGGAGGTCCTGGTGATGGCTCTCGAGGCGCTGCACGAGGAGGCAAAGCCTTTGAGACTTGAGGTCTCCTGGCTCATGACCAAGGTCCAGGTGTTTGGAGACTTACTAGATGAAGCAGTACAGTCTGTTCATGCGTGTGGCGTGGACATTGAGATCTTGGAAAATTTTACATACCTTCGTAGCGCAGTCCATAATGACGGCGGGTCACGTCAAGAAGTCTTACGGCGGATTGGCATAGCCCACGGTGTTATGGACTCGCTCAGCGGGAGTATTTGGCGTTGTCAGTACCTGTGCAGGAGGACAAAGATCCGGATCTTCAAGTCGCTTGTGATCCTTGTCTTACTCTATGGTTGTGAGACATGGACACTAAATAGTGACTTGAAGAGACGAATCAATGCCTTTGGTAATAAGTGTCTTCGCAGAATCATGGGGTATCGCTGGGATAATTACGTGTCAAATCAGCGATTGCACCGTGAGACTGAATCGAGGCCTATTACCTGCATAGTCCGTCAGCGCCAACTTCGGCTATATGGGCATGTGGCACGCTACCCTGAAACCGATCCTTCCCATCGGGTTGTATCTGTAAGAGACAATCCGGCGTGGAGGAGGCCAAGGGGGCGCCCACAAGGCTCGTGGCTGGGGCAAGTTGATGTTTCTTGTCGAGAGCTGCTTGGTATGGGAAAGGAGCCTGCATGGGAACTCGCGCGTGGTGACCCCCGGGAATGGCGTCGCAGGGTGGGCGAGGCGACGCGCCCCCCGGCGTATGCCCCCAATGATTGATTGATTGATGAAAAAATGAGAAAAAGGAAAAAAAAAGAGAAATTGGCCCCTTATTTTGTTTTTTTTGTTTTTTAGGGTTGGGTGTTTAATTTCAAAAAGATGTCATGTTTACTTATATACCTTTTGACCATAGAATTTTTATTACATGTGGAAAAAAACCCGTGAAAACTAATACCTACATGTTTATCTTTTTTTTGTAAATTTTCTGAGTTAATGTTTTTGTGTACTGTACCAATTTATATACCATAGTCATTATTATTATTATTATTATTATTATTATTATCATTATTATCATTATTATTGTTGTTGCTATTATCATTTCAGTTTTCGTTCCCATTAATTTTATGCCTGCTACACACACACACATACACACCATACACACGCACACACAAATACACACACATACACACACACACACACAAACACACATACACACACATACACACACACATACATACACACACACATACACACACACACACACACACACACACACACACACACACACACACACACACACACACACACACACACATATATCCACAACAACACATCGGAGCGTTAATATCACAACCACTTGAGCCTAAAAAACTGAATAAAGAGAGGGAGGGGGAGTAAAAAAAATAGCCATGGTGAAAGAAAGAATATGAAAGAAAGAAAGAAAGAAAAAGGTCAGTAGAGCCAGCCGTCCCTATTTAGTCCTTTATAGCACCCCCCTCTCTCTCTCTCTCTCTCTCTCTCTCTCTCTCTCTCTCTTCTCTCTCTCTCTCTCTCTCTCTCTCTCCTCATCTCCTCTCTCTCTCTCTCATCTCTCTCTCTCTCTCTCTCTCTCTCTAATCTCTCTCTCTCCTCTCTCTCTCTCTCTCTCTCTCCCCTCTCTCTCTCTCTCTCTCTCTCTCTCTCTCTCTCATCTCTCTCTCTCTCTCTCTCTCTCTCTCCCTCTCTCTCTCTCTCTCTCTCTCTCTCTCTCTCTCTCTCTCTCATCTCTCTNCCCACCTTCCTCCTCTCCCTCTTCCCTTTAGACTCCCGAAGCAGGATCAAGGTGGCGGCTCTCTGGTTATATTCGAGCCGTGATTTGTGGCTCCTGGAATACAGAGTGAGGCGGGATGGCGGCGCCCGGACGACATCTTCATAAAAATAAATCTTAATAAGAGTTATTCCATTGGGCTCCTAATGTCTTAAAGCCCCGTTAAAACATTTTAGATTGGTTTAAAATCCCTTCTAGAAGCCGAGATATCTTAATTATAGTATATTCAATAGAACACTGGCGGCCATCTTGGTTTTATGCAAATTAGAAAAAAATTCCCAAAGGTGACAGGGTGTCATCAAGCGGATTGTTAATATTTATGGTCTCAGTGACCCAAATCAATCAAAAAACATTGTATATACTCTACTTCTAAGTATACCCCTAACATCCCATTTGGCTGCCAGACTATTATGTTTACGTATCTAATGTTCTATTTGTTTACATATCATTTATCTCTTAACTGTATGTCTGTCTTTGTCTGTCTTTTTACCATACATTCCGTCCAATTTTCATAGACACACGACCAGACTTACACACGATAACAAAACTTACACGATTGTTAGAGAAAAATGCACATAAAGAAATACTGACACACACACACACACACACACACACACACACACACACACACACACACACACACACACACACACACACACACACACACACACACACACACACACACACACGTAATACCCAGCCAGATCCGCTCAGCCAGTCAGCCATCTAGTCAGCCAGCCAGGACAACAAAGCCTTTTCATAATCAACAATTTTTACACTATCTTATTTTTCCTTCCAGCAAAATATGACAACAGTTTCCCTCTTTCCCTCCCTCCCTTCCTTCCTTCTGCCTTTCCTTCATCTCTCCTTCCCTCCATCTCTCCTTCCCTTCCTCCCTCCCTGTCACGTGATGTTTTCGGGGGACACCAAATAAGGCAAAATAGTCACAGATAAATACTTTGAGAAGTCTTTTGATATGAAAAAAAGACATAAAAAAGGGGGGTGGGGTAAATGAAAGGACAATCTTGTTTCTTGATTGAGGACAAAATCTCATTAGGTTCAACTCCTTGGTTACAAAGCCTGAGGTAACAACCTAAATGCATACGTGTGTGTGTGTGTGTTTGTGTGTGTTGTGTGTTGTGTGGTGTGGTGTGTGTGGGGTTTGTGTTTTGTGTGTGGTGTGTGTGTTGTGGTGTGTGTGGGTGTGCCGGTTTGTTTTGGTGTGTGTGTGTTTGTGTGTATTATCTAGGTTGTTCCGGGCGGGAACACGCTTCGTTATGGCCCGGTTCCCCTTAATTTACATCTTTTGTGTTAGTGTTTGGGCGAAGCAAGCCCGGAGGGGGGAAGGAAGGCAATGGGGGTGGAAGGGGCTGGGGTTTGGAAAGGGGGTTTCGGGGTAGAACGGATTGTTGTGCCCGGTTGTGACGGGAATGGTGTGGGAAGGGACCATTTAGTGGGAAGGAATGCTTGAACTTGTACCCTAGTAAGGTGTAAGTCGGGTAGAAAAAGAAAGAGGAAGGGGAGAAAAAAGATGAGAGGGGGAGAGACAAGAGAAGAGGAGGGAGAAGATGAAGAGACTGATGAGAGAGGAAGAGAGAGAGAGAAAATGAGATGGGGAGAGAAGGGAGAGACGAGAGAGAGAGAAGAGAATGGGGGAGAGACAAGGGGGAGGAGAGAAGAGGGAGAGAGAGAGAGAGAGACGATAGGGAGATTGATTGGAAAGAGAGAGAGAGAGAGGGAGTGAGACGAGAGACGAGAGATTTGGAACGGAGAGAGCGAGAGGGGAGAGAGGATTCAGTTTTAAATACAGGAGTGAAACAAGGGTGCGTCCTTGCCCTATCACTTTTCAACATTTGTATGGACTGGGTATTGGGCAAAGTTGTAGATCAAAGTGATTGTGGAGCATCCCTCGGCAACACCACTAAGATCACTAATCTTGTTTTTGCTGATGTTGCAGTAATCTTTGCTGAGTCGCTGGAGGTCCTGGTATTGGCTCTCGAGGTGTTGCACGAGGAGGCAAAGCCTTTGGGACTTGTGATCTCCTGGCTCAAGATCAAGGTCCACGTGTTTGGAGGCTTACTAGATGAAACAGTAAAGTCTTCATGCGCGCGGCGAGGACATTTAGTTCTTGGAAAGTTTTACATACCTTGGTAGCGCAGTCAATAATGATGGCGGGTCACGTCAAGAAGTCTTACGGCGGATTGGCATAGCCCACGGTGTTATGGACTCACTCAGCACGAGTATTTGGCGTTATCGGTACCTGTGCAGGAGGACAAAGATCCGGATATTCAAGTCGCTTGTGATCCCTGTCTTACTCTATGGTTGTGAGACATGGACACTAAATACGGACTTGAAGAGGCGAATCGATGCCTTTGGTGATAAGTGTCTTTGCAGAATCATGGGGTATCGCTGGGATGATTACGTGTCAAATCAGCGATTGCACCGTGAGACTGAATCGAGGCCTATTACCTGCATAGTCCGTCAGCCTCAACTTTGGCTATATGGGCATGTGGCACGCTACGCTGAAGCCGATCCTTCCCATCGGGTTGTATCTGTAAGAGACTATCTGGCGTGGAGGAGGCCAAGGTTGCACTCACAAGGCTCGTGGCTGGGGCAAGTTAATGTTTCCTGTCGAGAGTTGCTTGGTATGGGAAGAGAGCCTGCATGGGGACTCGCAGGTGGTGACCCCCGGAAGTGGCGTCGTAGGGTGGGCGAGGCGACGCGCCCCCCGGCGTATGCCCCCAATGATTGATTGACAGCAATCCACCCCCTCTTCAAGCTGCCTGTGGTCGTCCTTCTTAACTCTGAGAAGGTGTATGCCGTGATATCAAGACTGCTGTTCGAGATCACGGAGCAGGCTGTCTTGGATACCTCAGAAGGCAGCAGCCCATATACAGACGAAGAGAATGATTTTTTCAAGGTAAGACTTATTGATTTTATCGAGATCTACTGCATCTTCAGTTTAGTTGTGACAGTTCATTACTTCAAATCATTATATTAACAATATTGAGCGTCATGCTGATAAATTATTGTCATATATATGATATACGTGTAGGTGCAATAATATATTTAAAGAAATATATAAGCACTTTTTATTTCTAAGTAACAGTATTGTTTTTTTCCGATTACTTAAAATATTTACTTAATATATGTATTACAAATGTATCTAAGATTTCCAGGCTATGATGAGCCTAGGACCCACAGCTACAGAGGGCACTAACTCTGCCTGCCTCGCCAACAAGATGGGGAAAGAGCTTGAGAATTGATGCTCAGAGAAGCAGAGGAATAAGCTGCTGGGACAGGACATGTTTCCCGCCCTTTCCCGTGCCACCTGGGTAGATGTGTTCGTTAAATAAAATACAGCCATTCCCGAAGATTCCCTGCAGCTGTGGAGAGACTGTTCTCCCAGGGGTCGGACATCATAAAGGCCAAAAAAGCGAGTCTGACCTCCTATAATTTTGAGAGATTGAACATGGACCCGCTCAAGATGAAACTTTCACCAGAGAACTCTGAATGAGAAGTCTGAGGTTAAGGGTCTGATATCATATCAATGAAATATAATTTGGAGTGTAGTGTACTTATAATTAGTATTACCCCTTAGTGTGCACTTAAGTTGATATATTGAGTGAGTGGTCACAATGAGGGGAAGGTAAAATGTGAGCTATAACATCTGTGGGGCGCTGAGAAGTATTCATGAAAAATTACTAATATATATATATATATATATATATATATATATATATATATATATATATATATGTATATATATATATATATAAATATTGTCATAAGTGATCTATTAAATAATATATCAATTTACTACCACAAAGTGCCTCTATTTTTGCCTCAAAGTTACCTCTATTTTTGCAATATATGCAGAGAAAATATCAGCTAATTGGTTTGCGGTTTGCGGACTTGCGGTTGCAGAACTTCAAGAAATTTGCGGACTTGCGGTTGCAGAACTTAAGGATTGGGGTTTGCGGATTTGCGTTTGCGGAAGTGGATTTTCGTTTGCGGTTCCCACCTCTGGTGTGTGTGTGTGTTATATATGTCTATTCTCCTCCACCGCATTACAGATCCTCGTTACACACCCGAAAGGCTTTTAGAACCAGGCGGCATCAACTCACGCTTCAGATCCTTAAAAAACACCGCTTAGGAAAGTGATCTCGCGTTTCTCCTTGCTCTCTTTCCCTCCATCTTAGAACTTCCACTCCACTCCTTTCACCTCCATTTAGACACCTTACATGATAATGACCCGTGTGTTTGTTGGCGAGAGAGAGAGAGAGAGAGAAGGAGAGGAGAGATTTGGGGAGGAGAGAGAGAGAGAGAGAGAGAGAAGGAGAGAGAGGAGAGAGAGGGAGGGGAGGAGGAAGAGAGAGAGCGAGAGAGAGGACGAGAGAGAGAGAGGAGAGACGAGGAGGGGAGAGAGAGAGAGGAGAGGAGAGAGAGGAGGGGGAGACAGGCCGAAGGAGAGCAAGGCGAGGAAAAGGGCGGGGCAGAGAAAAGGCCGGAGAAGGACGGGGGGGGAAGAGACCAAGGGTTTTTGAGAGGGGGAAGAAAAGGGGAGGAGAGGGGGAGGGGGGAAAAAAGAAAAAAGGGAAAAAGGGGTTTTTTTAGGAAAAAAAGGGATAACAAGAAGGGGGAAGGTGAGGCCAAAGGGGGTTTAAGAGGGAAAGAACAAGGGCAAAAAAATTTTGGGGGGGAAAAAAAGGGTGAGGGGGCGGGGGGGAGGAAAAAAAGGGGAAGGGGGGGAGACAAAAAGGGAGAAAAAATGCAAGGAAAGATAAAAGGGAAAAGGGGGGGACAAAGGGGTAAGATGAAGAAAAGGACGAAAGAGGAAAAAAGAAGAGTGAGGAAGGGGAGGGAGAGAAGAAAAAGAGGAAAAGGTAAGGGGGGGACGAAGGGGGGAAAAAAGGGAAAAGGGAAGAGGGAAAAGGGGAAAAGGGGAAAAGGGGGAGAGAAGAGAAGAGAGAGAGAGAGAGAGGAGAAGAGAGGGGAGGGGGAGGGGAGTTTAGGAGAGGGGAGGGGAGAGAGAGAGAGAGATTGAGGAGAGAGTGAGTTGGGGAGAGAGAGGAGAGAAAAGGAGAGGGAAAGGAGAGAGGAGAGGAGGGAGGGGGAGAGGAAAAGGAGAAAAAGAGGAAAAGAAAACGGAAAAAGGAGAGAGAGAGAGGGGAGAGACAAATTTCAAGTTTATTCAAGACCCCGACGGGAAAAAAAAGACGATCTTTGAAAAAAAAAAGAATAGATTAAAAACCCCCCCAAAAAAAGACCGAACACACACACTCACCCACCCCCAAAACATCACACACACACACACCCACACACATCCCACACACAAAAACACACAAACACACAAAAAACACAGGGGTTTTCCCGTGGGTGGGGGAAAAAGCAAGCTGGGGTTCAAAAAACCTAGAAGCCCCGGGTTCGACCCCCGGGGGAGGGGAAAAACAGATGATTTGGTTCCGAAAAACCCCGAGCCCCTGTCCACCCAGCAGTGAATGGGTACCGGGTTTTAGCTTGTGCCCTGCTCTCCGGGGTGCGGCTTCGGCTAACACAAAGCAAAAAGGATGAATGAAAAAAATGTTGATATGGGGGAGGGGGCCCAAAAGGGACCCATTGCTCTGGCCCTGGTAAAATACAAAAGATGAATAAAACTAGAAAATTTACACACAAACAAACAAAAAACGGTCCGTGTGGTCATTTAGTTAGGGCTTTCCGGCATATTCTGTAGCCCGGGCCCTTTTCAAACCCCGACCCCGCTCTTTCACGGGGTTTTTTCCACGGGAAAATTTTTGGGGGGGTATTTCCCCCCCCGGGAGCAAGGGGATGGGGGGTGTGGGTGTTTTGAGGTTTCCAGAAATTGCCCAAAGATGGGTTTAAAAAGAGCTCTAAGCTCGCACTAAAGA
>JACEEZ010019049.1:51327-92678 GCA_016584305.1 Chionoecetes opilio | reverse complement strand
AAAAAAAACTAAGTAAAATAATGGCCAAAACAAGACACATGTGGTGTGAAAAAGTCGTTTTGAAAAGTGATGTTTGGGGGTCGGATGTTGGGAATTTGGCTGTATTAGAAAGTGAAAAGGGTTAAGAATGTGCGGCGTGGTGATGGACGCCCGCCCCCACGGCTTGGTCCTCTTCCCCGCTACCCAGCCCACGCGATGTAGTGCAAACCCCGTCCTCTCTCCTCAGATGGTCCTAGTGCCTCTCCAAGTCCATACCCCAACACACATACTCATATTCCACCACAGTAATCATGTAACAATTGTACACGTCATGTTTTTGAGTCACGGCGGGTCACGTCAAGAACCCTTTAAAGGGCGGATTGGCATAGCCCAGGGTGTTATGGACTCGCTCAGCGGGAGTATTTGGCGTTGTCGGTACCTGTGCAGGAGGACAAAGATCCGGATCTTCAAGTCGCTTGTGATCCCTGTCTTACTCTATGGTTGTGAGACAGGGGACACTAAATAGTGACTTGAAGAGACGAATCAATGCCTTTGGTAATAAGTGTCTTCGCAGAATCATGGGTATCGCGGGGATGATTACGTGTCAAATCAGAAATTGCACCGTGAGACTGAATCGAGGCCTATTTACCTGCATAGTCCGTCAGCGCCAACTTCGGCTATATGGGCATGTGGAAACGCTACCCTGAAACCAATCCTTCCCATCGGGTTGTATCTGAAAGGAGACAATCCGGCGTGGAGGAGGCCAAGGGGCGCCCACAAGGCTCGTGGCTGGGGCAAGTTAAATGTTTCTTGTCGAGAGTTACTTGGTATGGGAAAGGAGCCCTGCATGGAACTCGTGCGTGGTGACCCCCGGGAGTGGTGTCTAGGGTGGGCGAGGCGACGCCCCCCCGGCGTATGCCCCAATGATTGATTGATTGATGTTTTGAGGCCATAGTGAGGTGCTGTCTTGATGTTAGGAGTAGTTTATAGTATAAGGATTATAGGACCAATTAATGTATGGTGATGGTATTTATTTCAGTTCTTTGTGTTCAGATATTGGTGCCTTTATTGTAAGGAATAAACTTAAGAATTAAGAAGTGTAAAACCAAAACCCCCGGAAGGAACAGTAAAGTGGCGACGAAGATCTACTAGAACCACTTCAAACAACTTCGACGAGTACCAACTTCTTCTGTGTGTGCACAAGATGGCACATGCATTCCCACGTTACAACCACTCGAGTTTGATGACACCAACCAAACAGGCAGGGACTGATTGGTTGAACATGCCGAGGATGCGTTTCTGGCTTTTAGTATAACTGAAGATGCTAAGCGCTTAGCACTCCTCCGGTTCTATGGGGGAAAGAAACTGAAAGAGGTCATCACGACTTTGACACCGGAGATCCCAGCAGGCCAAACAGAGCCCACATACAAACAACCAAGTGGCACTAAATGGCTTATTTCATTGAGAAAACCAACGAGGTATTCGACGACACAGATTTAGGATGCTTGCACAGAGCCTGGCGAGGCAACACACAGTTATGTAACTCGCCTATGTACGCCAAGGTGCTAAATGCAGCTTCCCCCATATAACCTGACAAAGCCATCATCGCAGCTGACGGAGAAATGTACTTCCAACAAAATGAGACGAGCATACCTGGAAGAATCAGACATGACAGTGCAGAAACCCCTTCAACTAGCTTATACATAGAAGCAACGGGGGGCTCAGCAATTTCAGATGGAAAAACACGGGGAAGAAGGCACCAAGTCCACATGGGCTATATTCAAGACTTTTCTCCACCCTTGCATCGCGAATGGGTATACAAGAATCAAAAGAGGAACACAACGGGTGGAGATTTGAGTCAGCTGATTCGCGACACAATGCAGATCCCACCTTCATCTCGCTGTGCACTTATTCCCCCCCTATTTCTTCCCAGACCATTACAGGTGAGTTTTCAACACAACCGAGAGTAACATGCATATCCTTGTGAATGCACACGTGTCATAATTAAGGAAAAATTGGGTGCAGGAGGCCTTATTTGCTGTGAGAAGTGGTGACGAAGGAGAGCGGCTGTGGTGTGGTGGTACGCCATATTGCTTTTTTGGCGGCTGGCCACATGTTCTTGGGACGGGATGTACGTACATTCCTGTACGTACATCCCCTCCAAGCCCACTCGGCCCATTTTTTCTTCCTCAATGCCTCAGATAAGTGGCAAACACTAACAAAGCTATTATTTTAATGGCAGAAATTATAAATTAGGCTAGTAAAAGGAATTAGATAGGTGTAAAACAATCAAAATACTGATAAAGCCTTGGACTCGCTTGTGTTGGTACGCCTGCTTTTGCAGCCACCGGGTTGTGTTGGTACGCCTCTTTTGCAGCCACCGCTTGTGTTTTGGGACGCCTGCTTTTGCAGCCACCGCTTGTGTTGGTACGCCTCTTTGCAGCCACTGCTTGTGTTGGTACGCCGCTTTTGCAGCCACGGCTTGTGTTGGTACCCTGCTTTTGCAGCCAAACCCCTTGTGTTGGTACGCCTGCTTTTGCAGCCACCGCTTGTGTTGGTACGCCCGCTTTTGCAGCCACCGCTTGTGTTGGTACGCCTGCTTTTGCAGCCACCGCTTGTGTTTGGTACGACTGCTTTTGCAAACCACCGCTTGTGTTGGTACGCCTGCTTTTGCAGCCACCGTTGTGTTGGTACGCCTGCTTTTGCAGCCACCGCTTGTGTTGGTACGACTGCTTTTGCAGCCACTGCTTGTTTTGGACGCCTGCTTTTGCAGCCACTGCTTGTGTTGGTACGACTGCTTTTGCAGCCACTGCTTGTGTTTGGTACGCCTGCTTTTGCAGCCACGCTTGTGTTGGTACGCCTGCTTTTGCAGCACCGCTTGTGTTGGTACACTGCTTTTGCAGCCACCGCTTGTGTTGGTACGCCTGCTTTTGCAGCCACCGCTTGTGTTGGTACGACTGCTTTTGCAGCCACCGCTTGTGTTGGTACGACTGCTTTTGCAGCCACGCTTGTTTTTGGTACGACTGCTTTTGCAGCACCGCTTGTGTTGGTACGACTGCTTTTTTCAGCCACCGCTTGTGTTGGTAAAGCCTGCTTTTTTCAGCCACTGCTTGTGTTGGTACGCCTGATTTTGCAGCCACTGCTTGTGTTGGTACCCTGCTTTTGCAGCCACTGCTTGTGTTGGTACGACTGCTTTTGCAGCCACTGCTTGTGTTGGTACGACTGCTTTTGCAGCCACTGCTTGTGTTGGTACGACTGCTTTTGCAGCCACCACTTGTGTTGGTACGCCTGCTTTTGCAGCCACTGCTTGTGTTTGGGACGCCTGCTTTTGCAGCCACTGCTTGTGTTGGTACGCCTGCTTTTTTCAGCCACTGCTTGTGTTGGTACGACTGCTTTTGCAGCCACCGCTTGTGTTGTACGACTGCTTTTGCGCCACCGCTTGTTTTGGTACGCTGCTTTTGCAAGCCACTTTGTGTTTGGTACGCCTGCTTTTGCACCACTGCTTTTTGTTGGGGACGCCTGCTTTTGCAGCCACTGCTTGTGTTGGTAAAGCCCGGGTTTTGCAGCCACTGCTTGTGTTGTACGCTGCTTTTGCAGCCACCGCTTGTGTTGGTACGCTGCTTTTGCAGCCAACCGCTTGTGTTGGTAGCTGCTTTTGCAGCCACCGCTTGTGTTGGTACGCCCGCTTTTGCAGCCACTGCTTGTGTTGGTACGCTGCTTTTGCAGCCAAATGCTTGTGTTGGTACGACTGCTTTTGGCAGCCATGCTTGTGTTGGTACGCTGCTTTTGCAGCCCCCCGCTTGTGTTGGGTACGCCTGCTTTTGGGGGGGGCGCTTTGCAGCCACCGCTTGTGTTGGTACGACTGCTTTTGCAGCCACGCTTGTGTTGGTACGCCCGCTTTTGCAGCCACTGCTTGTGTTGGTACGACTGCTTTTGCAGCCACCGCTTGTGTTGGTACGACTGCTTTTGCAGCCACCGCTTGTGTTGGGACGACTGCTTTTGCAGCCACCGCTTGTGTTGGTACGCTGCTTTTGCGCCACGCTTGTGTTGGTACGACTGCTTTGCAGCCACTGCTTGTGTTGGTACGACTGCTTTTGCAGCCACCGCTTGTGTTTGGTAAAGAACTCTTTACCACCCTGGTGGTCAGGCTTTTTGAGCCAAAAGTTGGGGTACGTGGCTTTGGAGCCACCGCCGGGTTTGAGACTGCTTTGAAATGCCGGTGTACGAAATCGCACCAAAAAACCCTTTTGGGGTAGGGGGCCAAAATCCCCGGCCACGTAAACCACCATTTGGATGTAATGGTGGAACTCCCCGGCCGATGACGGCATTGGGAAAAAATTTCCCTGTGGAAAAACAAGAACCAAAGAACACCTGGGAAAAACTAAGGCAAAAAAGGTCAAATCGAAAAAAACTAAAAGCGGATGTATGGCACCGGTCCAAAACTTCAGAAACAAAGCCCCATTTTGGGGAAAAGTACCCTTTGGAGGTCCTGATACCATTTTCCCCCTTATGGAAAAATTTCAGGTGGAAAGTCAACCCTTCTGGAAGAAACTTTCCCACGGGCATGCTAGTCCCCAAAATTGTCCAAAACAAAGACCAGAAGGATGGGAACCAAAAGGCTTTTTGGAGAACCTCCCACTTCCCATACCAACTGAAAGGGGAAAAATTTCTTTTTTTCAACATTGACTAATGGATCAACAAGGATTGCACACAAAATGTTGGTTACAAAGCGGTAAAGGAGGTAACTCTTGGGTAAACGGGCCAGTAACAGAACTGGGCTTCCCCCGACAGAAAACGGCCAAACGGATGTCTGGGAATCCCACTCAACAAAGGAAATACTGGCCAACCCCCCCTCCGGGCTAGGAAGTGAAAAAATTCCAAACTCAACTCAGAGAGAAGCCCAACCTGGGCCCCAAACCACCCCGCCGATGCCTGCCACCTAGAAAGCATGAAAGAAAACCGGGAAAATGCGACGGGGAACATCTGGGGGTGGGGGGGGCCCGAAAACCGTGGTCCCCCATTTACACCCCAAAAAACCAAATGGAGCCATCAAATATGTGCCTGTCCGACCTTGGGGGTTCAAAAAAATAAACCCCTTTTTCCACAGGGAACCGCTACAAAAGGGAAAAGTGAGGGGGAAACAATTTTTCGGTGGCCACCAACCCCACCAAATAAGTTGACCCCTGAATAGAACACAAGCTTTCATTGATTGATCCAGTAAAAAGTTTTGGTAGGGCATAACTTCAGACAAAAACAACTTTACTACCCGATCATCCAGTTTAAATTCCAACCTTTGGGAAATCGCGCCCCCCTTGGGGGGTTGACAGAAAAAAATGAAAAGGTAGAAGAGTAAACTAAAAATTGAAAAAACAACCTTTACCTGCCCACAAGAACGTTCCGGGAAAGTTGAATTCCCGGGCCTTCAGGGCCATAAGGGCAAAAAACCCTCAGACTCAAAATTTGGGAACGCAAAATTTTTAAAACCCCAAGAGGCAGGAAGTCCCATTTTCGGGGTTGAAAATTCCCTAACCGACTTTCCAGCTGCAAATCCAACCGAAAACTTGAAAAAGCGAACCCAGGGAAATTACGGGAGGGGATTTTTTCAAACCCTAAAATGAAATAGCAAACACTCAAACATTTCGAAAAACGAAGTTTCAGTGGGAGCCTGTGGGGGGGGGGGTTTTCCCTGCCAAAGCCCAAGTGCCTCAACCCCCTATTTAGCCCCCCAGGACCCTACGAAAGGAACGCCGTATTGCCAAGGGAAAAAGGAACCACCATGTAGGGGCGTGAAAAAACCCCCCTTTTTGTATGGGAAGAATTTTCCAGACCCCCCACACCCTTTTGCATTTTTCAAACCCAGGGCAAGCCTCCCGGTCAATGGTCCAGCATGACAAAGTTTAAAAAAACCTAAAACCTCAAAGGGGAATTTGAAAACCCCGGGAACTTTGCAAGAACCTTGAATTATCACGGAAGTTTCAGTGAAAAAACAGGGAAGGATTTATTAACCACTTTTGGGGAACACGTTCCAAAAGTGCTTTTCAAAAATGTGGAAGTCCAAAAAAGACCGCCCTTAGGGCAAGAAAAAACGTCAAACAAATGATTACCAACAAGGGTAAAGGAAGTTCAACATGTAAAGGAGCGAACACAACAAAACGGGGTGGAGTCCGGATCCAGTAGCACCCCAAAACTTACAAACCACGGCAACTCCAGAGAACTAAAATGGTAAAAAAAAAGCCCCCCCGGGTAAAGGGTTGGTGGGCCCAACATGGAAAAAAATGGGAAAAACCGTAAAAACGCGCATACCAGGTAGTCCCTTGACCCAAAAAAAAAAAGCCACCAACGGGAATGATAACCTTGGGAAGTTAAAGAACGGGGGCCCTTCCCATAAACACGGGAAAGTATGGGGGCCTCCAGAGGGGAAAGTTTCATAAAAATCCAAATATAAATGTATCCTTTGAGAATGCCCCGACACGGGGGCCCCCGAGAAATTTTAAAAACAACACCGCATTCCGAGGCAAAAATTCCACCAGTTTTGCGAAAAGGGGAAGGAAACCCCGGAAAGGTTCACCATAAACCCCAAAGCAACAAAAAGTTAAAAGTTTTCCCCCAATGGAAAACCCACCAGTCTGAAACAAAAGGGAAAAGACTGGAGACGGCCCCCGGGAAACCTTATGACAAAACCCCCTACTATGAAGGAGAGAAGAAGTCCTTTGGGTAAATTAAAAGTAAGCCCCAAAATTTAAAAAGGAAGGAATTTTCAATTTTGGGAAAGGGCCCCAAAAGGTAAGGAAAAAAAAACTAAGTTAAAGTACCAAAAAACAGGAAGCCCCCCAGTAATGAGTAATGCCCTGAAACCATAAACAATAAGTCCCAGGTTTTTTCCCAAAACTTGGGTAAGGGAAGAGGGGATCGGCCTATCCAACGGGAAGAATACTGGGCAATCCGTGAGAATGTTCCAAAAATCCTGGTAAAATAAGCTGTACCAGAAAAAAAAAAAAAAAAAAAAAAAAAAAATTTAAAAAAAAAAAAAAAAAAACAAAAAAAAAAAAAAAAAAAACAAAAAAAAAAAAAAAAAAAAAAAAAAAAAAAAAAAAAAAAAAAAAAAAAAAAAAAAAAAAAAAAAAAAAAAAAAAAAAAAAAAAAAAAAAAAAAAAAAAAAAAAAAAAAAAAAAAAAAAAAAAAAAAAAAAAAAAAAAAAAAAAAAAAAAAAAAAAAAAAAAATTTTTAAAAAAAAAAAAAGTTTTTTAAATTATCCGCCTTTGGGGGGGCCCAAAGGTAGGTCGGAAAATTTTGGAATAGTCGATGTTCGATATCACAGTAACCAAAAAACGTGGGGAAAAAATGGTATAGAACATAAAGATCAGCTCTTAAAGGGCCCGATCCGTGTATACGCAAAAGAAAAATTCATCAAAAATAAGCCACAAATAATTTTTTTCTAAAAAAATTTTAAAAAACTAAGTAAAATAAATGGCCAAAAAAAGACAAAATGTGGTGGTAAAAAAAAGTCGGTTGTTTGGACAAGTCGGATTTTTGGGGAGGTCGGATTTTGGGGAAATTTGGCTGTACGTATATTTTTCCCTTTCCTGTTTCGCGTGAATGGTGTGTTGAAAAGTAGTGCTCTCCCTTAACCAGGAAATTACAGCTTATTCCATTTCCTTAGTTTCCCGAGAAAATGGGCCCTAAAATAACATGACGCTACCTTCATTTTTTAAAATTGGGAAAGTTTTGTAATAAAGGGGTTTTAAGGGGAAGCAGGGGAATTCTTCATTTATTTTTGCATATATTACGGGGCACACCCACCTTCCATGAACAGGACCCACTTTCTAGGCATGGGGCTGCGCTCCCCTTCGGCATCCCTTCAGAAAAACATCAAAACCCACAAAAGGGAAATTAGAAGAGTGAAAGTGAAAGTGTTGGGGGCCGTCACAAGTTTAAAAGAAATTTTACGCGTTATAGTGTAAACCTAGGCGCTGCTTTAGCTCAATTGTGGGTGTTGTAGTAAACTGTGATATATCATATACGGGAAAACTCTTTTCTCTTTGAACAAATTGGGGGAGACTTGGGTCGAATTACCGATGGTTACCTCCATCCCCTCCACAAAATAAAACTCCTAAAACATGCAAAGACAGCACAATTGTATACACTGGTACTCCCAAAACGGGGCTGGTACTGAAGTCTTAAAATGCAGTTTACTGTCACTGACACTAGGCGTCCTGATAGCGTCCGCCCGGGCCCCCCCGCCCCGCATAAAAGTTTCTGCCTACCTGTCGTAGCGGTTTCAAGATTGTCAGCAGGTTGTCAAAATATCGTCACTTTTTTCCAGAAACACTTTTTTTAAAGAAATACGCTTTTACCCACCCCATAAATAAAAAACAGCCCACCCATGAATATCGGGGTGTCTTCTCTCCCCCCGGTACTAGGGTTGTGTCGGTCTAAATTCGGGGCCGCTCCTTTTGAAAAAGTTAGTTCCTGTCACTGTAAGACATTTCATCTGACCAAATATGCGCAACTTTCTCTAGGGGCCCAGTTTTGTGTTTTTTAGCAAAATGAGTCGTTTTATCTTGGACGGGATCGGGTGGTTTTACAGCGCAGATCTTGAAAAGTCCGAATCCGAAACACTAACGCTGCACTTTCTCACTGCACTTACCTAGTAAGGCGGATTGTTTTCCTTCACTTCAGTGCTTGCTTTTTGGGTTTGACATTAGCCCCTTTTATAACAGTAAATTTTTTGAGGCACTTTCCTTTGGGCCGTCCGTCTTCGCGTGTTAGTGTGTAGGGGGAAGTGAAGGGAGGGGAAGGGCCTCTCCGTCCAAGGGATCACGACAAACGCTTTAGCCACCGTCACTGCCCTTTTTGCAATTCCTGTCTGTTCTACGATAGCTTTTGCCCCAAACCCAGCCCTATGAAAAGGCACATTGAGCTTATAGTACCGGGGTTTAAATTCGCCGAGGACCTGACGCAAAAAACTTTGCACGTTTAAAAAATACCCTCGAAACAAAATGAGAAAAAGTGAAACAGTGGGGCACCCCCTTCTTCTTAGACTGCACTGATTGCTAAATTTTAACGGTGTCCCCCGCGCTTTTGCTAATGGCGGTCATGTTCCCCATGTCATCAATTTTTAATCTCGCTTGCTCGAGTTGCGTGAAAAACATTTAAAAGGTTTTTAATTTTGGGCGGCCGGGTGCATCAGCTGACCCGCGCAGACCCCCAAAAACATTTGGGGGCCATGTATTCCAGTACATCAAGGATGGTGAAATTTTTAGATAAATTCCTTATCTGCGGCTTGCAACGAGACAAGGCGATGTATTCAGCTTTTGGCAGTTCTTTGAGGAGCTCAGATCTGCAAAAGATGATGCCCAGCCATGATGGGGAATATTTCTCCTTTACTGCTTTGGATGGAGAGGTACCCTTTTCACATAGCCTGTTTCTCCTCACATGCTTTGGCTAAAAAAGTTGTTGCCGCCCACCTTAAAGAGTTTCTGTTTGTCTGTGTTCAAGTTGGAATTTCATCCGGGTTTGTCCTATATATAAACCCGAGTGTCAAGTGACTTTGTGGGGAGATGGGAGGTGAACATTTAATGCTTCTCTTCCACCGGTAGTGCGCTGGCTCTCACGTGGGAAAATCCTGACCCGTATTGCAGGCTAAATGGAGAACGTGCAATATTTTCCGAGAGTACAAATAAGTTGGCTAAAAATTTTTGAGACGAAATTTTTGATCCCTCTCTCTCCTATCTGGCGACATTTTCAGCAATTTGAATGAACTCAACTTGCCCATGCAAGGCATTTTGCTAAAAATCTGTTTGTGCAGAATTAAAGTGTGGTAAAATTCTTCACGAAGAGCTCTCCTCTGGAATCGTCAATAGGGGGGGAATGTGGGAAGCTTTCCTATCCGGGGCGGAAATTGGGGAAAATAAACAGTCAGTTCCAGCGTTAGAAATATTGTTCTCCCTCTCCCCCTGAGCCCCACCATGCAAAGAACTTTCCCAAGGATCATACTTTTTCCCAGAATGGATTCAGCAGCCCTTCCTGGCAGACATGAGTGATGCTGAAACCGAAGGAGGAGCTATTGATATGGAGGTGAACCAGGGTTTCAACAGAATCCCCACATTACCTTGCCCGGGCTTCGGGTGTGATCATTGGTACGTCCTGGACGGCGAGGGCAGCGCTGGGATACTTTCCCTTTCCCAAACCCCTATCTGTGTAAAAGGGGGCTTCTCCACCATGTTCCAGATCAAAAAAATTCCCCGGGAACCGCCTTCAGGGGGGGCTCCCCACACATGAGGGTGGCTCTGAAAACACAAGTTTTCAATTTCAGAAACTAGTCGCACATAATAAATAAATCAATCATTGGGGCTATTCGGGGGGGGCTCGTCGCCTCCCACCCTACGACCCACCCCGGGGGGTCACTACACGCAGCCCCCAAGCAACCCCCTTCCTACCAACAACTCTCAACGGGAAACATCAATTGCCCCCCCCACGGCCTTGTGGGCCCCCTTGGCCCCCTCCACACCGGATTGTCTCTTACAGAACAACCCGATGAGAAGATCGGTTTCAGGGTGGGTACACATCCCATAACCCCAAGTTGGCGCTGACGGACTAACGGGGTAATGGGCCCCTCGATTCAGTTCATTGAAAATCGCTGATTTGACACTAATCATCCAGCGTCCCCCATGATTCTTCGAACCCTTTTACCAAGGCATCGATTTCCCCTTTTCAAGTCACTATTTGGGTGTCCATGGGTCTCAAACCAGAAATAGGGGGGAAAAGGGGGGAAGTAAGGGGGGGGGGGGGGGGGGGGGGTGAGCGAGCCCATAACCCGGGCTATGCCTTTCCGCCTAAGACTTTTGAGTGCCCCGCCGTCATTAGGGCTGCACTACCAAATATGTAAAAACTTTCCAAGATCTCAATGCCCCCCCCACCATGAAAGACTGACTGTTTCATCGGTAGGCTTCCAACACCGGACCTTGGTTTTAACCCGGGAGACCTCAACCCCAAGGTTTTTGCCTCGTGCAGCCCCTCGAGACCCATCACCGTATCTCCAGCAACTCGAAAAGTTACTGCACCCTCGGCAAAAACAGATCAGTGATTTTGGTGTTGCGAACGGATGCTCCACAATCACTTAACTAAAACCTTGCCCCAATACCCATCCTTCAAGTGTTGAAAAGTGTTGGGGAAAGGATGGACCCTTGCCTCACTCCTGTATTCACGGAAAGAACGGATACCCCTCCCCCCTTCACAGCCTCTCAGTCCCAATACAACCAGTCCCAGAACAATATCCCTTTCAGGAATCCCGCGAAATCGCAGAAGATCCCAGAGTGACTCTGATGCACTGATCCAACACTTCTTTAATCAAAAAGGGTGCAAACCCCTTGTCCCCAAACTCCTTCGGCGTTCCACCGGACACAACGCTAGGGTAAAGGTCCTTTTTTTGACTTACCAAGCGTGAACCCGACTGCTGAGGTCTCTGACGCTTCGCAGTACTGCGGATCCGTGTCAGCAAAAGATGGCAGCACCTTCCTGGCACGCTGAGCATGTAATGCCGCGGTAATTGTTTCAGTCCTGACGGTTCCCCTTTCCCCTTTTCCCAAAAGGGGCGACCACCCCCTTTTCTATCAGGGAATGGTACTGTTGTCACACGACAGTCAGGCAGCATGCAAACCCCCGGATCTGGCCCCACCCCCCGCTTTGAGGGCTCCCACTGATATTACAACACCAGCGCCCCTTTTTACCGCTCAAATTTTTACAGCCTCTTGACTTCGTCAAGGAGGGGGGTTTGGTTTCTTAATGGGGGATCGGGATCCACTGCCTGTAACCCAGTGGTGTAAGCTGCTCAATTGGAGGATCACCATGAACACTGCCCAAAGTACTCAGCCCCAAAGACCCTCTCCCATTCTGTCCCACGAGGGGCCCCTCTGCTGCTCAATAGCCTTGCCTCAGATGGATACTTTTAACGGGGCTTTTCGGGCTCGGTAGGTGGTCGGAGGTCATTAGCGTCAATGGCCCTTGACATCCTCAGCGGACTCCCCGACATCTCCTGACCGCACATAACAACAACATAAATCACATTGATTAGTGTACATTTCCCTTACGCTCTGTTTATGTTTGAGGAGTCTGTCCCTGCTATTAACCTTTTTCTTCGTCTTTTTTTTATTACTTTTCCTATTGTGTTTTGGGACCTTGGGGTTTTAGATTTGGGGAAAGACGAAATATAAACAGCTATACTTCACTTCACTTCACTTTTCTTTATCCTTTAAGTAGTGTAGCCCTGTAGTCTTTGTAACCAGATGTTAGCCAGGTTAGGGGGTGCTGGACTTCCAGACCTGACTCAGGGGTCTGGGGCAAAGGTTAAAAAACGCTGGCTAAGGCTTTGGCTGACACATAATTTTTTCCCGAAGTAACTCGTGCGTTAAAAAGGGGGGGTAAGTACCCTAAATTGCGGGGTTAAGTCGACCTCAAAATTTTTACTCAGTTACAGATTAGGGCCCAAACCCGCCGTAAATCGCCCCAAAATACAGTAGGGACTGGGAGGCCAAGCTTTCAAGTCTTTAAACCCCCTAGTGTACGTCACGATATTTTGTAGATGGAACCTGATCTGAACTCCGGGTTTTATTGTTAGAATGTGGGTACATGATGACGCGGGTAGCGGCTAGGAACAGAAGGGTAGGCACTCGGGGCCCCAGGGAGTTGTTTTTGTTGTGTTGTCTGATTGGGTGCTTCGGTTCAGTGGGATTCCGGGCGTTGTTTACAAACTGTGTATCAGTGTTGGAAACGCCTATGGTTTTTGTGTTGATATAACTGAATTTTTATTTTACAACAACCCCCGATTTTTCCCCGGGCCTCCATTTCCCGGGTATCGGATTTTTCCGGCAAAAACCGAGGTCCGGGGGCTTCAGAGCCCGGATTTTTTTATTTTTATTATTATTATTTTTTTTTTTTTTTTTTTTTTTTTTTTTTTTTTACGTTAAAAATTTGGGCCGAAAAGTATCCCATCCCCCTGGCAGTGCCGCGCCTCCCGCCCGGGGGCAGCATGCTCATCAGTTGTATTGTTTACTTTGGGCACCGACCCTACGGTTACTGCACCGCCTCCGTCATCCCACCCCCCTGCCCCCGTGCAGGGAAAGTCTCTGAAACTTTGAACACTTCTCTGCCCCCCGCCAGGTGGCGCTACTCAGTGGTCTATTGTTTACATTTGGGGACAGAACCCCATTCACCTGCACCGCCCCCGTTGTCCCCCCGCCCCCACGCCCTGTGCAGAACGTCTCTTGGATATTGAACCTTTCTGCTGCCTCCCCCAGGGGGCCATGCTCTTGGGCGTAAAAGTCCGCGGCGGGGTTTTGATATTGGCGGTTGCCGGGCAGTAAAAAACTAGAGTGGGTAAACGTCCGGGGTGGGTAATGGCATCGGCTGTTGCATTCCCGACTTTTGCGTTCCCAGCAGTGCCCCCCCTATTAGTCCGGAAAACGGGGTTGTGTTATTTTTATTAGTATTATTAATCTGTGTGTTAAATATTTTAATTTAATTCACCAACACAATTTTAGTTTGGAATTTTGTGGTAACCTCTGGGGTTTGGGTAAGGGTGTACAGCGATTGTTAGCAGTGCTACCACCTTTTTCCACTCGGTGGGGAAGGTTTCGCATTTTTCCTAGCCGTATAAGTCGCCCCTAGTTTTGGAGAGATTTTTTTAGGGTCAAAGAGTCGACTGGGACGCTCATTGTACGGCAGTGTAGTACAACTGGGATTTCAAGTGTGGCACATCCTATGCTCCCTTTCTTATCCTCTGCTCATGTCCCATTATGTTTATTTGTCCTTTCCTGTATTTTTTATAGTTTCTTTTTGTTTACCCATTTAACCCAGATTCTGCTGACAAATTTTAAATTTATGAGGGTTCAATAAAAATTTCTATCTCCCTTGCTCCAATATAATTTATCCATAAAGAAGAATGAAAAATTTGACCCATTTACAACACTGCCCACCGACCAGTGCTGGGGCATTACCGGGCCCGGGGGGGTGGGCAAGGCAACCTGTCCACCACCCTCCCCCACACAGGACACGCCACCAACCCAACCTCGGCACACACTGGACCCCCTTGTCCACACCACATCCCACCCCCAAAAGTGATCTGCATGTCTGAAAATTCCCCTTAGTCCCCGAAATGCTTCCCACAAAATACTTTGAATTCTCTCAGGCCGGAATGTCGAAGATTGTTTTTTTGAGTTCATTTTTCGAAAAAAAATTTTTTTCCCACCCTTCACATTCTAATTTTTTTCACCCCGTGTGTATCGGGGTGTCTGGTGAGGGCAACTTTTTATAAAACTTTTCCCCCCCCTCTTGGCATTTTTAAATTCCTTCACCATGTGGTCAGGGGGTTTTGGGTGAGGGGAATTTTTTAGTGATCTTTTCCCACCTCTTCACATTCATAATTTCCCTTTTACCGTGTGGTAGGGTGTGTTGGTGAGGGTTGACTTTTTTTAGTGAATCTTTTCCCCACCTTCACTTTATAAATTTCCTTTCACCAGTGTGGGGCAGGGTGTGTTGGGGGAGGGAAAACTTTTGAGAGAATGTTTTTCCCCACTCTTCACTTCATAAATTCCTTTCACCAGTGTGTGTCAGGGGGTGTGGGGGTGAGGTTAACTTCGATGAATGTTTTTTTTCCCCCACTCTTTACTTCATAAATTTCCCTTTCCCCCAGTGTGTGTAGGGGGTGTCGTTGAGGGAAAACTTTTTAGTGAATCTTTTTCCCACTCTTCACATTCATAAATTTCCTTTTCCCCGTGTTTTCAGGGTGTGTCTGATGAGGGCAGACTAGATGAATGTTTTCCCAAAACTCTTGGCTTTATGGCCCTTACACCAGTGCCCTTTAGGAAGATCAACACCCCCCGCCTGCCCCCACCAGGGGGAGACTGTCATGTGTTTGGGCCACTCCTGTGCTGCCGTTCTTGAGCATCTCTGAACCGACTTTGAAGGCCCCCTGCCCCTTGTGGGGCCCAGGGAAGCTGGCTCAGCAGGGTTTCCAAGGATA
This sequence comes from Chionoecetes opilio, assembly GCA_016584305.1. NCBI lineage: Eukaryota > Metazoa > Arthropoda > Malacostraca > Decapoda > Majidae > Chionoecetes > Chionoecetes opilio. Next base: position 77,680 of record JACEEZ010019049.1, on the reverse strand, counting down.
CACTCAGCACTGTCCTTAGGACGAAGGGATCCGGGGTGGAAACACCAAAAGTCCCCCCTCAAAGCCTGGCCCGTTCCCCCCTTGAGCACCAAGCACAGCACCAACGTCACCCGAAACACTGATGGAGGTTTCCCCCAAAAGGTAAATGTGCAATTACGACAGGTATGCTGGGGGAAAAACCAAGGCAAAAACACTCATTAAAAGCTTTTGTTCCACAATTATTTTTGTTGTATAATGAAATTGCACGCAACACTATCTTTCCCCCGTTGACTTCCCTTTACTCATACCTCATACCGCATTTACGAAAACCTTTTACGAATTTTCGAAGATACGAACAAAATTTTTTCCCAAATTCGGTTTACAAAACGAATAATTCGAATTACAAAAAAAGTTCGTAAATTCTAAACAAAAAAAAAAAAAAAAAAAAAATTTAATACATAAAAATAAGAATATTTTAAAACCTAAATATTGTAAAAGTTCAGTAAAAAAACCGGGGCGCACATCCCCCGCGGGGGACGCTCAAAATGGTTTTTTTTTACATCTCTCCGACCGGTCGTGCTTGTTTAGAAAATTATTTTGTTTAAACAACATTTCAGTGAATAAAGCCCCCAAACATGGGGGCCCTGCTAGCTGGGGGGTCCTAACCCAAAAAGCCGAAAGCCATACACTAGAGACTAAGATAGCGATTCTCAAAAATTTGACGAAAGGGGTGCGGGGCAGGACATGGCTAAATTTGGTTTTGCTTTCCCCGTCGCTGTGGGAACTAAAGGGTGTCGACGAGTTGCTAGAATCCCGCGAGGAGGTAAGTGTCGAAAATCTTGAAAAATAAACAGCAAAGAGCAGTAGAGGGGGATGCATCAGAAGATTTAGAAACAGAGCCGCTGCATCTTACAAGAAAAATCATGTCAGATGTTTTCACAAAAATTTACAGTAGAGTCCGGAAATGGTGGATAATGAAAAGACCCAGAAACGGGGAGTGGGACGATCTCAAATTAAAAAATGGGGGTTTAAAAGGGAAAAAAACATTCGTTTACAATTTTCGATTTACAACAGTTTTTTAGAAAGTAACCCATTCGTAAAATTTAGGTGGCCGTGTACATTTTTTCTTTTAAGGGGGGCGTCCCGGAAACCCACCAAACTCTGAAATTTTCTCTTTAAAAGCATCTACCTTTCAGTAACCCTTTTCCTGCAGTATGAAATGTGAATTATTCATCTAGTACCCAAAATAACCCCCCTCCTCATCGGGTGGGCACTGATGCTGTGGGTGGTTACGTTTTCTGTTGCCATATTAGGCTGCAAATGTTTTGCACCAAAAATTATTTATTTACACAATTTTTATATAAAGCTGTACCCACTGTACACTGGAGGAGGCTGATGGCAGGGAGGGAGGGGAGTCTATTCAAGTAACGTTTTTAGTTTATGCAAATTGTTGCATGGTGCTTACTCGTATTTTAAAAATATTGTATATTTCAGTTTTTTGATAATGACTTGCACCATGCAAAAATTTGTGTAAATTACTCGGAAAATGCGATAAATCCCGTCATCAATAGGGGTAGTTCACCCGCGCACCCTCCCTGCTCACAGCCTCACGCACCCTCCCTGTCCAGCCTCAGGCACCTCCCTGCTCACAGCCTCCCAAACCCCCCCTGCTCACGCCTCAGCGCACCCCCCCTGCTCACAGCCTCAGCGCACCCTCCCCCCCCACAGCCTAGCGCACCCCCCCCCGCTCACAGCCTCACGCCCCCCCCGCTCCAGCCCCAGCGCACCTCCCCGCTCACAGCCTCAGCGCACCCTCCCCGCTCACAGCCTCAGCGCACCCTCCCCGCTCACAGCCTAGCGCACCCCCCCGCTCACGCTAGCGCCCCCCTGCTCACAGCCTCACACACCCCCCTGCTCACGCCCACGCACCCCCCCCCGCTCACCCGCCCAGCGCCCCTCCCCCTCACACCTCAGCGCACCCTCCCCCCGCTCACGCCTCAGCCACCCCCCCCGCTCAAGCCTCAGCGCACCCTCCCCCCGCTCACACCTCACGCACCCTCCCCCCTCACTACATAGGGACACTCACTAGTCTATTTCAGCTAACGTGAATTTTTATTTGCTTCCTGGGCTCAGCGCCTGGCAAAACTGGGCGGGTGCTCTGTCTTGTCTCGATTGGGTGGCCCCCTGTCTTTTCGCTCATCCCAGAAAGTGTCCTCTTTCTACTGTACTCACACTACAGGTCTCACTTATTTCACTGTCCACCAAATTCCTAAAATCCACCTCCAAAATCCCCCTTGTCCAACAACCGATTTTTTTTACCACCACATTTTTCTTTTTTTTTGGCCATTTATTTTTCTTGTTTTATTTTTATTTTTTTTGACAACATTGTTTTTTGGGTTTATTTATGCATGAAATTTTTTCTTTCGCGTATCCACTGGACGGGCCCTTTAAGAGCTGCTCTTTTTTGTTCTATACCATTTTTTCCCTACTTTATGGTTACTGGATTCTGAAAAATCCGGCTATTCCAATTATCCCACTACCCTTTGGGCCCCCAAGGTCGGATAAATTAAAACTTACTGACTCCGTTGGTCACTTTTTTACTTCCTGCTGGGCACTAGAATAGTGCGGATTTTCCCAGTTTAAAAGAACATCTAATTTTAAAAAATAAAAGGATTTTAAAGAGTTGAACTAAAGTCGTGGCTATAAATATTAATAAACCCCCTTTTTTCTATGCAAATTTTTATTAGAATTATAAACAAATGTAAAAATAAATTGCGCCTGTGAAAAAAAACCTTCTCTAGAACCGATGGTGAGCTCCACTTAGATAGAGGGAAATGGGGAGATTAACACACTGCTGCCAATATTAAACCCCCAAAAAGTCCCCTTGCTTCATCACACTCTCTCTCTAATTATGTTTGCTAATGGGGGTTTGATATTTGGCATCACCATATTGATACATGAAGTAAAAAAAACTTACAAAATGAAAGGGTTTAATACATTACGCATAAAAATTTTCCTCCCCCTTACCCCTTTAACTCTCTATTCCGACTGCTTTTTTTAATTTCTGTAATTCATAATTTCTTGGGGGGTGAAATTGTTTCTCATGTCATCAAATTTTTATTTTTTCACTTTTTTCTTTTGTTGATTGGGCCTGTGAGTTCGTTAGAAGGAAAACCAAAATTTTGGTGATAATAAAATTGATCATTCCCAAGAAACTTGCATCCGTGTAGGTAAATACCAGGCACTTCGAATTCTTCTTTTCTTTTTTATCTTCCCCTCTCTTTACTATAACAATAATGACAAAAATGATAATGATAATGATAATAATAAAGTAGTAAAGATAAATAAAAATAATGAAAAAAAATCAATAGTAATATTAGCTAATTATATAAAAGATATTAAAATCAAAACATTATTATATGAGAGAGAGAGAGAGGAGAGAGAGAGGAGGAGAGAGAGAGGAGGAGAGAGAGAGAGAGAGAAGGAGAGGGAAGAGGAGGAGAGAGAGAGAGAGAAGAGAGAGAGAGAGAGAGAGAGAGAGAGAGAGAAGAGTAATAAAATCTATAAAGATGTGAAAAACCCACAAAAAACCTGAACAAGATCACGAATGGACAGAAAATGGGAAAAGGAAATTTAAAGTGAATTGTCAGTGTGGGAAATTTGGAAAACGCGAAAAGATATAAAAAGGCCTATAAAATAGGAAATGAATCATTGCAAAAGGTTCAGGAAGAAAAAGGACCTGGGGGTGTAATGCAGAAATAACCTCAACCCGAAAAAAAATAAATAAAATATTTGGAACACATACGGATTTAAGATATTAAGTGGCTTTCATTCCTGGGCACAAATTGATGAAAAGATAATTACTACAAAATTTCCCACCACAAAGGGGAAAATTTCGGCCCTTGATGGTCCCCCTATAAGAGAGCTGTGAAAAAGTTTAAAAGGGTACGAGAAAGGCAAAAAATGGTACCAAGCTAGAAGCTTTCTTGTGAGGAAAATTGAAGGAAAAAGTTACCAACACTCGGGAAAAGAAGAAGAGAGACTTAAAACAATTTTTAAGCTGATAAAAAAGATGGGAAACAGACAATGAGAGACTACTGCTCGGAAAAAAAGAGAAGGTCCCTACCCCAAAAGGGCTACAAAAAAAACTAGGAAAGGGAGATGCCTGAACAACATAAAGAAGTACAGCTTCCCTCATAGAATGTAGAAGTTTGGAATGGACTAAACGAGGAGGTGATATCGGCACATAATGTGCACCAATTGAAAGAAAGACGGGATAAATGTAAATAAGGAGACGGGACCACACGAGTGTAGCTCAGGCCCTGTAAACACTACTAGGTCAATACACACACACAGAGAAAGCATTTGATAAGGGTACCCCATAAAATATTGTTGTGGAAACTGGAATACGAAGGAGGACTGGATGGGAATGCCCTGCAATGGATGAATCAATCAATCATTGGGGGCATACGCCGGGGGCGCATCACCTCGCCCACCCTACACGCCACTCCCGGGGGTCACCACGCGCGAGTTCCCATGCGGCTCCTTTCCCATACCAAGCAACTCTCGACAAGAAACATCAACTTGCCCCAGCCACGAGCCTTGTGGGCGCCCCCTTGGCCTCCTCCACGCCGGATTGTCTCTTACAGATACAACCCGATGGGAAGGATCGGTTTCAGGTAGCGTGCCACATGCCCATATAGCCGAAGTTGGCGCTGACGGACTATGCAGGTAATAGGCCTCGATTCAGTCTCACGGTGCAATCGCTGATTTGACACGTAATCATCCCAGCGATACCCATGATTCTGCGAAGACACTTTACCAAAGGCATTGATTCGTCTCTTCAAGTCACTATTTAGTGTCCATGTCTCACAACCATAGAGTAAGACAGGGATCACAAGCGCTTGAAGATCCGATCTTTGTCCTCCTGCACAGGTACCGACAACGCCAAATACTCCCCTGAGCGAGTCCATAACACCGTGGGCTATGCCAATCCGCCGTAAGACTTCTTGACGTGACCCGCCCGTCATTATGGACTGCGCTAACCAAGGTATGTAAAACTTTCCAAGATCTCAATGTCCTCGCCACATGCATGAACAGACTGTACTGCTTCATCTAGTAAGTCTCCAAACACCTGGACCTTGGTCTTGAGCCAGGAGAACCTCAAGTCCCAAAGGCTTTGCCTCCTCGTGCAGCGACTCGAGAGCCATCCCCAAAGGACCTCCAGTGACTCAGCAAAGATTACTGCATCATCGGCAAAAACAACATCAGTGATCTGGTGTTGCCGCCGGATGCTCCACAATCCCTTTGATCTACAACCCTGTCCAATACCCAGTCCATACAAGCGTTGAAAGTGATGGTGGCAAGGACGCACCCTTGCCTCACTCCTTATTCACAGGAAAAGAAGCTGGATACACCTGCCCACACTTCACAGCACTCTCAGTCCCAAAATACAGACCAGTTATAAAACCAATAGTCCTTGCAGGAATCCTCGAAGTCGCAGAAGATCCCAGAGTGACTCACGATGCACTGGGTCAAACGCCTTCTTGAGATCAACATAGGCTGCAAGCATCCCCTGTCGAAACTCACGTCGGCGTTCCACCAGGATACGAAGCGCTAGATGGATGAAGGACTACCTAGAAGGGAGACAGATGAGAACCGTAATAAAAGGCTGTGTCAGGGAGGAGAAGTGTGATAAGGGGAGTGCCTAAAGGGCTCGGTATTAGCACCTGTTGGGTTCCTGATTTATGCTAATGACATGGTGTCGGATTTTAAAAGTTGCGTGAGCCTGTTTGCAGATGCTGTGAAAATTATGAAGACGGTTAAAATGGAGGAGGATTGCAGACTCCTACAGGAAGATTTAGATTGAATTCCGTATTTTAGGGCATATAAGACGCTGCATTTTGGAAGACACACCCTGATTTTGGTAAGAAATTTTGAAGAAAAAAAAATACAAGATTTTCTACCGGTAGGCGGTAGTAAAATCTACCAATTTTTCTCGGCAGGCGGTGATCCAAATGTCTTTCTGCTGCTCTTTTCCTATGTTCTTATAGCGTATCGTACAACTTTTAGCTCGTATGCGATAGTATAAAGAAATAATTTTTTATGAATTCGCCATGAGTGATAATTTCCAGGACTGAAAAGAGCTTGTGACATGTGACAATCAATCAATCGTTGGGGGCATACGCCGGGGGCGCGTCGCCTCGCCCACCCTACGACGCCACTCCCGGGGTCACCACGCGCGAGTTCCCTGCAGGCTCCTTTCCCATACCAAGCAGCTTTCGACAAGAACATCAAATTGCCCCCCGCCACGAGCCTTGTGGGTGCCCCCTTGGCCTCCTCCACGCCGGATTGTCTCTTACAGATACACCCGATGGAAGGATCAGTTTCAGGGTAGCGTGCCACATGCCCATATAGCCGAAGTTGGCGCTGACGGACTATGCAGGTAATAGGCCTCGATTCAGTCTCACGGTGCAATCGCTGATTTTTACACGTAATCATCCCAGCGATACCCCATGATTCTGCGAAGACACTTATTACCAAAGCATTGATTCGTCTCTTCAAGTCACTATTTAGTGTCCATGTCTCACAACCATAGAGTAAGACAGGGATCACAAACGACTTGAAGATCCGGATCTTTGTCCTCCTGCACAGGTACCGACAACGCCAAATACTCCCGCTGAGCGAGTCCATAACACCGTAGGCTATGCCATCTGCCGTAAGACTTCTTGACGTGACCCGCCGTCATTATGGACTGCGCTACCAAGGTATGTAAAACTTTCCAAGATCTCATGTCCTCGCCACACACATGAACAGACTGTACTGCTTCATCTAGTAAGTCTCCAAACACCTGGACCTTGGTCTTGAGCCAGGAGACCTCAAGTCCCAAAGGCTTTGCCTCCTCGTGCAGTGCCTCGAGAGCCATCACCAGGACCTCCAGTGACTCAGCAAAGATTACTGCATCATCGGCAAAAACAAGATCAGTGATCTTGGTGTTGCCGATGGATGCTCCACAATCCCTTTGATCTACAACCTTGTCCAATACCCAGTCCATACAAGCGTTGAAAAGTGATGGGGCAAGGATGCACCCTTGCCTCACTCCTGTATTCACAGGAAAGAAGCTGGATACACCTGCCCCACACTTCACAGCACTCTCAGTCCCAGAATACAGACCAGTTATCAAACCAATAGTCCTTGCACAAATCCCTCGAAGTCACAGAAGATCCCAGAGTGACTCACGATGCACAGAGTCAAACGCCTTCTTGAGATCAACATAGGCTGCAAGCATCCCCTGTCGAAACTCACGTCGGCGTTCCACCGGACACGAAGCGCTAGGATACGGTCCGTTGTTGACTTACCAAGCGTGAACCCAGACTGCTGAGGTCTCTGATGCTTCACCAGATGACTGCGAATTCGTGTCAGCAATAGATGGGCAAGCCCTTGCTGGTACGCTGAGCAGTGTAATAGACCTANGGGCTCATGCCTAGACTTTTGGTGATATAAAATTTTACTGGGGGGATTTATTTTAAAGGTTTTAATTTTTTAATGAGTGTTTTTTTGGTAATATGAATTATATGAAATTTTAACCAAACCAGGCTATAGCCTAGCTACATCGATGCCATTACCAAAAAGAGGTGTTGGTTCCCGTTTAAAAAGCATCAAGGCAATAAAAGAAAAGCTGGGCTTTGGATATAAGAAAATTTTTTAATTGATTAAAAAATTAAGGCCTTTTGTTTTGAAGAAATTTATTTTTAAAAATATACAAAAAAAGTATGGTAAATACTTCAAAAACTTCGGTTCATTTTTTTTGAGGCACCCGAGGCCGCTTTTTTTATTTGGTTTTTTTTTTCTTTCTTTGGTGTGTTGTTTTGAGGTCCGTGATGTCCATCGGGGATGAGGAGGACGCCAGCCCAAGGATCGGGTCACACCCCATCCCAGCAAAGGGGGGTTTGGGAAAAATTTAAAAAGGGGCAAAACTTCGAGCAAGTGTTTTTTTTCACTGGAAGGGAAATTTTAGAGATAAGAATATTCCAATAGTCAGCCACCCCACACAGCGGTCCTGGCACGGGGGGAGGGGCGGTGGCGGCCAGTTGGGCAGGACTTTTTACATTTTTCTAAGATGTTTGGATTTTCCCCCTGGCGTCTTTGCCCCAGAGTTGGCCACCCGGTCCTGTGGTCTTTCCTGGCCCTGAGGGCACTCCACTCTCTAGGTTGGCCCAGGGGGAAAGGAAGAAAAGGGTGTGAAAAAAAAAGGGCAGAAAAACCCCTTTTGTTGAGCTTTGAGAGGGGGAGAAAGCCCCAACTTTTCGCAGGGGAGAAAAAACGGAGGGCCAGCAGCATTCAGTGAAGAAAACAGTAGAAAAGGGGGAAACCAGCATATGCAGAGCCAAAGCAGTGCAAGACACACTCGGGGACACACCCCAGACCAATTCCCCCAAAAGCTGGAACCATCGTGGGCAAAAAGGGTGTTGAAGAGAGCCAGGAGGAGGACAAGGATATGAAACCCCCGCCTCCTTCCCTTGACTGTGGAGGGGAAAGGGGAAAAAAAGGAGGGGTGAAATAATTGTAGCTAGGAAAGATGCTGGGGTCAGTGTAGTGGAAAAGCGTCCTCTCCCCCAATGCAAATCCTCCTTCACAGTGAGGGGGAACCTGACAGTGACATTAAAAAAGGGGTGAAGACAAAACAATACGAGGATGAATTTTCTTTTCCCGGGGGAGAAAGATGGGCCGAGGAAGGGAGGAGGAGGAGGAGGAGGAGGAGGTTTTTGGAGGGATATTTAAGAAGATCTTTGGGACACCTCGTTGATGATTGTTAGGCCCAGCCTGGGGTCCGGAACACCAAGGACCGTTCTAGCAGGCCCCAAACGTGCCAAGGTACCCAAAAGGACTATAGCTTACTTACCCCCCTGTAACTTATTCTTTGTATTGAAGCAAATAGGGATGACAGCGCGCGGTTTAAAACCCCCGGAAAAATTCCATAACGAACCAAAAACGCGCCCAAAAATGCAATGCGCAAGGCCCGGGACCCGGGAATTGGCCTGGGTTGGGGGGGGGTTGCCCATCCCCGGGTAAAACCCCGGACGTCACACAGGGTAGGTTGGTGTATGGTCTTAGCCTCAAGGTCTTTGACAAGTGACAGGGACCAGCGGTGGTTCCTCGTCACGTTCACTGGCTTGACGTTTTCCTCCAACCCTACTGACCCAAAAACAAGGGAAGATAGACAAGGTAGTGCTTTATAGGTAAAGCAGGTATTTCTTGTCCATCTTGTCACTGGTTTCTATATAAAATAAAAAAAATAAAATAAAAGAGAAAACGTAAAATGTAAGGCCCTGTGGAGCCCGCCAACTCCCTACGGAAATTGTCATTGATAGGGATATGGAGTAAGGTAACCATGCATAGAAGCTCAAATGGTGTGTAATGGATGCAGCAAACTCCCAAGGTATCCGTGTTACGGCTTAATGCAAGGCAGGGGAACTGGTAAGTCACGGCAGGGCCGGATTAGACCTGTGGAGGCCCCCTGGGCAGCTTCTGTTTGGAGGCACCCTTCATTACAAAATTTTACAAAGTATGGGGTTTTGATGCGAAGCAAGACTGCGCAGCTGGGGGGGGTCATGGGGATTTTTTGGAAATTTTAGCTTTTTTAGGAGCATTTTGAAGAATAAACAAAGCTGAATTGAGAAAGTATTTAGCTCTAGTATATTGTGACAAATTGGGGTTATTCTATGGAACCCTAATTGGTAAAGATCTTTTTGTTATAAGTGGAGACAAAGCTCAAGAAGTATTCAGATTGAGAAGTAACACATGACGTTGCGAGCCTATGAGTCGGGTCACCCCGTGTTGCAAGCATGAATTATAGAGTAGCCTAAGATCCATATTTTCTGAAATTTGAGCTCACTGCCTAAGGACATTTGTTGATATGAAATTTACTGAGGGAGTTACTTTCCAAGTTAATTTATTTTAATGAGTGTTTTTCTGGTAATATGAATTATATGGGGAAAAAAAAAAAAAAAAAACAAACTTTAACCTAAACCACTGATATAGACCTAGCTACAGGTCGATGCCATGCCTACTAAAAAGAGGCTGTTGCTTCCGATTAAAGCATCAGGCAATACAGCAACACTCGCTAGGCAGTTGGATATAAGATAAATTATTAATTTGATAAAAAATTAAGGCCTCTTGATTTGAAGAAATTTATTTTATAAATATACAAAGAAGCTATGGTAATACTTCAAAACTGTCGGTTTCAGTTGTTTGAGGCAGCCGAGGCCGCTCTTTTATTTCGTTTTCTTTCTTTATTTGCGTGTGTTTGTTGAGTGTCCGTGATGCCACGAGGATGAGGAGACGCCAGCCTCAAGGATCTTGTCACAAACACTGCAGACTAATCGGGTTCTGGGGAAACAATACAGGCACAACTTCGAGCAAGTTGTTTTTCTTGACACTGGAAGAGGATTTAGGAGATAAGAAATTCCATAGTCAGCCAGCCCACAGCAAGCGAGTCCTGGGCACGGTAGAGGGGCGGTGGCGGCCAGTCTGGTGCAGGACTTTTCTACAGTTCTTTCTACAGATGTTTCTGGACTTCTCCCTGGCTTGTCTTTGCCCCAGAGTTCTGGCCACCCGGTCCTTGTCAGTCCTCGGCCCTGAGGCGCACTAGCCACCTCTATAGGTCTGGCCAGAGGGAAGGAAGAAAAGGCGACTGCTGATTAAAAAGGGTCAGAAAAACCCTCTTTGGATTGAGCTTCTGAGAGACAGAGAAATACCCAACCTTTATCTGTCACGGGAGCACAAAACGGAGAGGCCAGCAGCATCTCATAGTGACAGCAACAGTAAGCAAGCAGGGAAACAGCATATGCAGCAGCCACACAAGCAGCTGCAAGGACACACTCAGAACACACCAGACATCTCCCAAAAGCTAGAGAAATCTGGGGCAAGAAGGGTGTTGAAGAGAGAGAGCCAGGAGGAGGACAAGGTATGCACACACCCCCGTCCTCATCCCTTGGGACTGTGGAGAATGGGAACAAGGAGGACTGAAGTAATTGTAGGTCAGGACAAGGACTGCTGGGAATCAGTGTCAGTGGAAACGCGTCCTCTCCCAGACTGTCAAATCCTCCTTCACCAGATGAGAGCAAGCCTGACAGTGACACTTCCATCAGTGGTGAAGACAAACAATACGAGGATGAATTTTCTTCCATGAGTGAGAAAGATGGGCCTGAGGAAGAGGAGGAGGAGGAGGAGGAGGAGGAGGTTAAGGAGGATATTGAAGAAGATCTTGGAGACACCTCTGTTGATGATCTGTTAGGCTCATCTGCCTCTGGGGTCTCGGACATCACCAAGGACCAGTCTCTCTAGCAGGCCAGCAGCGTGCCAAGGTACCAAGAGGATCTATAGCTTTACTTACTCTCCCTGTCAACTCTATTCCTCTGTATCTGAAGCAAGATAGGGATGACAGCGCGCGTAAAGCCCCGGTCACACATTCCATAATCGAACCACGAACGCGCCAACAATGCAATGCGCAGCGCCGTCATGGTCCTGGATGGGGGCCACGTGACGATCGTGACGCTGTGACGCCGATCGGCCGAGGCCACGAAAAGTTTGGCGGCACAAAAAAATGGGAAGCTCCCCCCCCCCCCCCCCCCCCCGATGTTTGTACCCACGCAGAGCAATGTAAGCTATCGTGAAGCTATCGTATCTATGTAGCAGCTTGTGACACTCACAGTGATCGTCTTATGTCTATCGTGACGATAAGAAACCGTTACACGCGCTGTCACCCCTACCTTCCCCCCTTTCCCCCCCCCCACCTTCGCCATTCCCCCCCATTTCTCCTTCACCTCCACCCTCCCTCTTATACCTACCCCTCTCATCCCTCACCTAATGGTGACACCCCCCTCTCGCTCTTACCCCCCATACTCCCTCCACCACGCGGTGGACACCCCCCTCGTCTCCCTACCCCCTACTCCCATCACGCCGGTGACACCACCCTCCCATTCTTCCTACCCCCCTACTCCCTAAAACACGTGAAGATGCCACCCACCCCCGTGTAACAAACAGATCCCCACCAACACACAACGGCTTCTCCATCCCAACCCGAGCCCCTCCCCCCCGTTTCCCCACCAACACCCCCTTCTTATTACAACCCCTCCCCCGTTCCCCCCCTTCTCTATTACCACAACACGTACCAACCCGGGTTTATTCCCATCTTTATCTTCCTTCTCCATCACCATGCCAACCAACCACCCACGGGTGAGGCTCTAACGCTATCTGTGGGTACGTTCATAGCACCGTCATGGCACAGTCGTGGTATCGTAGCTCTATCGTGACGACAAAATGACGTTGATTTTTTCCCATTCGTGATGTAGTATTAAGCTGTCATGACTCCATCGTGACCATCCTTACGACCATCAGGACACATCACGTACAGGAAGCGGACATGTTGTGAGGCTATATGGTCGCGTTTAGCTGGTCAAATTAAACGATAGCGGTCAAAAATCAAATGGTGGCGCTATCGTGGTTCCGATTAGGATGTAGTGACGGGGCTTAAGGTTCTTATCGTCAAGATAGACATAAGACGATCACGGAGTGCACGAAAGCGCTACATAGATAACGATAGCGTCACGGATAGACTTACGATGGCGCTGCGTTGGGTACAAACATCCCCCCCCCCCCCCCCCCCCCCCCCCCCCCCCCCCCCCCCCCCTCCCCCCCCCCCCCCCCCCCCCCCCTCCCCCCCCCCCCCCCCCCCCCCCCCCCCCCCCCCCCCCCCCCCCCCCCCCGCCCCCCCCCCCCCCCCCCCCCCCCCCCCCCCCCCCCCCCCCCCCCCCCCCCCCCCCCCTTTTTTCTCCTCCCCCCGGGAGCTTCCCGATTTTTTTAGGCACCCACTAACTTTTCGTGTCCTCGGCCGAGCGCGTCACGAGCGTTCACGACGGTCACGATGGAACCATAAACCAGGACCAGACGGCGCTGCGCATGGCATTGTTGGCGCGTCAGTGGTTCGAATGGAATGTTGTGACGGGGGCTTGAAGGAGGAGTTATCGCGGAGTATCCGGACAGAGACAGCTGATGGCGGGCGAATACAATGACGGTCATCTCGATTAGGTGTCTTGCACGTGACGTAACGCCCTTCGTTGTGGCTGCGACAGGCGCAGGGAGATGCCGAGCTCGAGAACCAACAAATTCACTGCCGCCAGTGTTGCCCAGCTTATGGTCATTTCCCCTTCTAAATAATTATGTTTATAAGTATGAAGACATACGTCATCTTCGAAAAGTTTGTTCTATAATATCATCATATAAAAAGCCGTAAAACCACACTAAATAATGCCATTATGAAGACTCTCAAGAATATGCATTGAACTTAATATTCACCAGCGGCCAGCTCCCATTTAATATTTTGCGGGAAAAAGTTTTTACAGGAGAGAATATCAATAGAAGGGAATTTCATTAGCTTTCCATATGATATATATCGTTCTGATAAATGAATCCTAGAAACCTGCTAAATGAGCGTTACTAAATAAATAACACATGAAATCGGGTAATTTTCCCGATTATAGGTTATTTATTTAGTTGACGTAATTTATGCAAGCTGATAATTCATTTATCAGAAAACGAAATATATCAAATGGTAAGTTAATGAAATTCTGCTTCTATGTGTTCTCTTTGTAAAAGTTTTTTCACAAAATATAAATGGCGAAGAGTTAACTGATATCAAGTTCATGCCATTAATGAGCTCATAATGGCCTTTTATTAAGTGGGTTTTCGGTTTGTATTTGTATAATATTATAGAACAAACCATTCCGAAGACAACAGTATTATCTTTTATACTGATAAACCTATATTTGGTAGGGGTGAAAATTACCATAAGTGCAAAACACGGATGGCAAGTGGAGTTTGTGGTCCTCCAGCCGCTCCGACGTGCGGCATTCGGCTGAAGACGGCGGCATTTGGTTGAAGACGCTAGATCGGGACGTCAGTGCAAGACACCTTATACAGCAGTGATTATATTATCTATTCAGATCTATCCAGTCTATCACAAGGCTTTCACGAGATAAATAGTGTTTACAAACATTACTCAAGCTGATTACTCAGCTGACATTCTGTCTTGACACAACAAAGCGAGTGACCTGTATAAAGCGATGATGGAAGGTCCCTTATTGACCAGAAATAAAGAATATGTGACAATAAGGCGCAGACATCCTGATTGACTTTTAATAAAAGCATTCAGGTGCAAAATGCGCCAACCACCTGATTACCCTAACAATTCAGGGACAATAAGTTGACAGGAATCATGGTTGTACATTTAATCATATACTTCAAGCGGCGTTAAAGAGGCAGGACATTCTAGGGGGACCTAATCGTATCATGCAGGGATAATGAGATCGGTACCTCTGGTACCTTTTTACGAAATCTCGTCCGATACAACGGGAAATCTTGCCGACGGGTTAAATGGTTAGGTTAGTAGGATAGTAAGGGCAAGATGGTAAAAATGGCACGAGGACTGTGCGGGCCATTTTCTGAGACCGACAAATTTTTCCTTGGGAAAATAGTGCTTGTGATAAAAAAGGGACGAGGACCTGCGCGTCGTTTTCTGAGACAGTGACTTTTCATGAGGTAACATTTAGGTTTTTGATAAAAAAAAAAAAAAAACGAAACGAGGGAATGCCACGGTCATTTTCTGAGACACTGACTAGATTTCCTTCCTTAAAAATTAGTGCTTTTGGGTAAAAATGACGAGGACTGCGCGGCATTATTGAGACCACTGACTAGTTTTTCCTTGCCTAAAATAGTGTTTTGGGCACAAAGGGACGAGGACTGCTCGGTCATTTCTGAGACATGATTAGTATTTTTCCTTGCCTAAAATAGTGCTTGTGGTCAAATGGACGATATGACTGCCCGGTTCATTTACTGAGACACTGACTTTTTTGCCTTGCCTAAATTAGTGACTCTGAGTCAAAATGGCCGAGGACTGCGATGTCGTTTCTGAAGTCAGTGACTTTTTGCCTTGTCTAAAAATTTGTGTTTTTTCGATGGATAGTAGAACCAAATCTAACCTCCTACGTGAGGGCTCGCCCCCTCCAGACCCCCCGGCGAGATTATGAACCTAACCATAAACTTCCTATATGCTGGGGGGCCTCTGGAAGGGGAGGTTGTGTCTGTATGAGTATTAGGTCTCAGACAACTATATCATTTCTACACTATGTATATGAAGTTTTAAGGTACGTGGAAGCTGCTTTATACTGTACAGTATACTAAACAAAAATTATATAGAAACGTATGTGGTAACGGTGTAGCGACCCGCCCGCGCAGTTATCGTCCAGTATAACTGAAACACAACGAGAAGTCTTGCCGACATGAAAGTTTTCGGGAGTTCCACCTGTAATAGTGCAAATGGGAAGAATAAAAGTGTATTTCGTACAGGCAAATTTTTCGCTGGTCCAAAACAATTAAACTACAGTTTAATACAATACATGGGCATTGGTTACGTAACATGCCAAAAACCAGACATGCCCTTATATGAGATAAGTCTATATATTCATATAAAGTACACAATCTATATATTTTAAAACAGCTTTTACCGTGTTTCTGAATTCAGGGATTGGAAACAGCGGGGTTAGTGTAGCGAGGTCAGTTAGTGATGCCATCACTAAAACTAACCTTGGCTAAAACTAACCCCCGATATTCAATCAAAGATTAGCGAGGTTAGGTTTTGTGATGCCCCATCACTAACCTAAACTCGGCTAAGCTAACCCACGATATTCAATGCCTGGATTCAGAAAAACACGGGAAAAAGCTGTTTAAATATATAGATTGGGTACTTTTATTTTAATTTATAGACTTGGATATGTCGTTTTAATAGGAAAACTCTCGCCCCGACGTAAAAAAAATGGACATCTCCGACTGTTGCGGAGGATCCCCCCCTTCCCGTTGCGGAGACAATTCAGGTACCATTAAAGGCGGCAAAACGGCACCTAATACCATCAGGGCCAATGACGGTCAAGCGTCTGATGTGACCTACCATAGTGCAAGGTCACGAGGCAGGCATCAGAACAAAAGGTTCATTCTCAACAAACGGTCCAAATACGTGTAGTGATGAACCACATTAATCTAGTCGTTGGGATGCCAACCTCGCCTCACCGTCCCACAACAATTCCGCTCAGGACTCCTCTAGTGGTCTAAAAAACCGGTGCTGCATCAATAGCGAACTAATACAACAAAAACAACAAGGCAGTTCCCTACGGCCGAGCGCCTCCCTACCGAGGCTGTATCTCCTCAACATGTAATAAATTAGCCGCTGCGACCAACCAATAGGCTATATTTCAATCCTAACTCGTGGTAACGATATTAGGCATGATAAATGACGTTTTATTTATATATATGAGATACGCCGGTGTCGTGCTAAAAATGTCACACCTCAAAATAGGGGTCGGTACCTTATTCACCCTTCCTTTTCTCGTTCTCATAGCATAAATGGAGTTCGACATGGGTCAAAACAGGAACACTAGTCTCTCATGATGATATTTCCGTGCCATGAACAGTATGTTATCTGAGCAAATAAAACGTGGAATAATGAGTGAGATGAGATATATCAACATGAAGAGAATAGTTCCTGTCTTGACCCATGTTTCCTGTTAACCACATCTGTCAAACAGCATTATGATAGTGTTCTTGTTTTGACCCTCCTCTGTCTCATAGCATAAAGGCTAGTTTGAAGAGTGGCTATAGCAGGAAAAATGTTCATAACTAGACACTAATTCTCTCGTGTTGGATATGTCTCATCTCGCTCATTATTCCACGTTATTTGCTCAGATAACTACTGCTTCCAGTTTCACTCACTGAAATGGTAAAATATAACCTTGCTTTTATCTTTCTCATAGCAGAAATGCGTTTGAAAGAGTGTAGATAACATGGAAACAGGGGTCAAACAGGAACTGTTTCTCTCATGTTGATAATCTCATCTCACTCATTATTTTCCACGTTATTTGCTCAGATAACTACTGTTCACTCACTGCAAATATCATCATGAGTAGACTAGTGTTCTGTTTTGACCATGTCGAACCATTTATGCTATGAGAAAGAGAAAATGGAAGTTTGGGAATTAGATGATGGATGACTTGAATTGTTACACTCCTAAATATAAATTAAAAACAACTGGGCATTGAATTAAAACTCAAAACTGAAAAAGTGAATTAAATTAAAGGACAAACTGAAATGAACTAACTACCACTAAAAATATTTAACCTGGTGTAGTAGTGAATCAATCATCGGGGGCATACGCCGAGGGCGCGGTCACCTCGCCCACCCTGACAGACCCACTCCGGGGGCACACGCGCGAGTTCCCAGGCAGGCTCCTTTCCATACCAGCGCTCTCGACAAGAAACATCAATTGCCCCAGCCACGAGCCTTGTGGCGCCCGATGGGGTCCTACCTCTCGCCGGATTGTCTCTTACAGAACAAACCGATGGGAAGGAGTCGGTGTTCAGGGGTCTAGCGTGCCACCAGCCCATATAGCCGAATTGGCGCTGACGGACTATGCAGGTAATAGGCCTCGTTCAGTCTCACGGTGCAACACTGTCTGACACGTAAATCATCCCAGCGATACCCCTGATTCTGCCCGAAGACACCATTACAAAGGCATTGTATTCGTCTCGTCAAATCATATTTAGTGTCCAGTCTCACAACATAGAGTAAGACAGGGCCACAATCGATTTGAAGATCCGGATCTTTGTCTCCTGCACAGGTACAGCAACGCCAATATTACTCCCGCGAGCGAGTCCATAACACCGTATTGGCTATGCCAATCCGCTATAAGACTTCTTGACGTGACCCGCCGTCATTATGGACTGCGCTACCAAGTATTGTTAAAAACTTTCAAAGATCTCAATGTCCTCGCCACACACATGAACAGACTGTAGGCTTATCTAGTAAGTCTCCAAAAACCCTGGACCTGGTCTGTGAGCCAGGGAGACCTCAAGTCCCAAAGGCTTGCCTCACGTGCAGCGCCTCGAGAGCCATCACCAGACCTCCAGGGGACCTCAGCAAAAAAGATTACGGCATCAGCGGCAAAAAACAAGAATCAGTGATCTTGGTGGTTGCGACGGATGCCCACAATCACTTAATCTACAACCTTGTCCAAACCTGTCCACAAGTGTTGTTGAAAAGTGATGGGCAAGGATGCACCCTTGCCTCACTCCTGTATTACAGGAAAGAAGATGGGTACACATTCGCCCCACAATTCACGGCCACTCTCAGTCCCAGAAATAACAGGACCAGGTCATCAAACCAATAGTCCTTGCAGGAATCCCTCGAAGTCGCAGAAGATCCCAGAGTGACTCACGCCTCTTGAGATCAACATAGGTGCAAGCATCCCGTCGAAACTCACGTCGGCGTTCCACCAGGAACGCAGCGCTAGGATACGGTTCCGTTGTTGACTTACAGGCGGGGAACCCAGACCGCTGAGGGTCTCTGATTGCTTTCACCAGATGACGTGCGAATCGTGTCAGCAATAGATGGGCAAGCACCTTGCCTGGTACGATTTAGGTTAGTGGGCTGTCCAAATAATGTCACCCAGCTAAAACCATTATTATGAGATCTCAACTAAGCTAGGGCACTGTAATAGATGTCACCTCCTGGTGCAGTGGCTAGCGTGCCTGGCTACGAATTCTGGGGCCCTTAGTTCGATCCCGGACCAGGGAAGTCGTCGTGAACAGCCTACCCAGCTGGTTCTTTACTCCTTCGGGTTGATAAATGGGTACCTGGGGGTAACCGAGGGGAAGGTTAACTGGGTAACCGTGGAGAGCACACTAGCCCTGTGTCCCGGGTAACGGCGTCTCACCCACCCACAGGCTATAAGGGATACTGCCACGGAGATGAGCACCGCCATGCCACGGCAGCTGAGCGTATGCTCCTCTTTACCTTTACTGTAAAGAGATAACTGCCAGGCTCCTGCAAAGTTGCTTAACTTAAGCGGCGTATCACACGGATGCGTTTCGTTCGGACTGTTCGTCGAAACTGCCATTTGGTTGGGGACGTTGTCGAATTCAAGGGTCATTCAACCGAACATGCGATAAAATGGTTTGTTGAAATTATTACAAAATGTTCACATTTCGTCGAACATACCAGAGTATGTTCGACGGAAAATGTGTGAAACATTTCGAAATAAGTCTATACTTTTTCTGTAAGTATAAATGCTCGTTAGAAATTATTATGAATGAATATGAAAACCATCATAAATACATTACGAAAATTACTACAGATCAGTCTGTATTATATATGTGATAGATGTTCAGAAATGAAGTGATTGATGTGTTACAATTGCGGTTTGAATATTACTGTAAAATATAAGCATCTGAGAAGTAAACAGGGGAGGAGAATGGAAATGATGCGGTGGTTTGACTGATATGGGAGTGAAAAGGGAATGAGGTGGTTGAAAGGGCAGGAAGAGAAAGAAGGAATGTTATTGATGCTGGCCCGCTGGGAACTGTGTGGATGACTGGGAGACAAGGGGAACGGCTGATTGAGACAGTGAAAGAGTTGGAGAGAATGTGGTGTATGAGAAAATATAATATAAGAATGCAGGCTTGCATGTGTTTGTTTTGTTCAGTTTACCTTTTGTGTGGGTTTTTTTTTACAGGAGCAGAAGGTTCAGGATAAGCCACAGCCAGGGAAACTCTGTAGTGTAGTGGTTAGCACGCTCGACTTACAACCGAGAAGTCCCGGGTTCGATCCACGGGGCGCGAGCGATAAGATAGATGGGGGTCTTTCTTAAATCCCTAGCCACTGTCACCCAGCAGTGAATTGGGGTAACAGGGAGCCAGCCGGGGTTTGTTACCCCCCCCACCCCCCCCGGCGGTGTGGCTTCGGCAAAACACTAATATGCAGCAGCGGTAGAATCACTAGGCTCTGTGAGGCAATTATACTCGAAACAAAAACAAACAAGAGAAAACAAACAAGTTCAAAAGGCCACCTGAATATCAAGATCAGGTAAAGGGACGAGGACTGCGCGGTCCTTTCTGCGACACTGAATACATCTGGTATATTTTACCACTAGGACCGAAATTCCTACACATTTGGGCGGTGGTTTATGTATTAACCTAATATTGGATTCTAGGAAACATTCTCTTCTATGAGCTTCCGTTGCAATCATTAACTTTGGAGATAAACCATGTGTTCTACGGAAGCGAGACAAGTGTACCTGCCGCCTCACTCTTCCTACTTGTGACCGCATCGCTTCTGTTCTTCCCTTGCCGCGGAACACTTTCAATGAGGATTTAGGCTTTAGTTAGGAGGTTAAAGCGGGGATAAGGTTAGGTTAGGTTAGATTAGTGAGTCTAAAGGTGGGTTAGGTATTTTAGTTAAAATTTCATATCTCATAGACACTCCACTTCCTATAAGTACGTCTTATATCTCCGAAAGTAGTGATTCGCGACTGAATTAAAGTCATAGAGAGAATGTTTCTTAGAATCTATTAAGCGTGAACAGAAAACCATACTCCCATTTGTGTAGGGCGGAATTTCGGTCTAATGTAAACATTTACCCTACATTTTACCTAGCCAAAAAATTGGTGGTTTTTCAGATGGAGATATTTGATTTCGGAAACTGTGGCGGGCGGGCCCGCCCGCCTGCCACACACAGGTTTCGGTGGCCACAGGTGACACTCAGCGTGACAGTGGCGGGCCCGCCCAGCCGCCACTCGATATTGGGCTCTGCCAAACCCTGCTGGGATGAAATTATTACCCTAACCTAACCGAACCTAACCTTCTAACGGGAGGGGCTCCGTCCCCTTCGACCCCCTGACGAGAATATTAACCTAACCGAAACTTAACCAGCGGTAGCGACCGCTCAGTTCTCGTCCACTATAACCTATTTAGCCCACATGAACGCGTCTTCATCTGTCGCTGTTCTCTTCTAACAATCACCTCCTCCCTTTTCATCACCAGTAGCTACGTATATAATATTATATGCCCCTAAAGTTAAAGCAGTAACAACAAATCTTCGTGCCTCCCGCTGTCATCGCTTCATCTTTGTTTGTTATGGTTGGGTGAAACGGTTGGCCCAACCGTGTGCTAGCTGTGTTGTCTAACAGGTCAAGCCAAATGCCCGTTTGGTTCGACGAAACAGTCCGACGAAACGCCTCGTGTGATACCCGCTTCAGCTGGTGATGTCTATAGATGCTTGAAGACATGGTGTTTTGTAGACAATATGGCGGGCGCCGTGGTAACCTTCTCGATGTATCAAGCCGAATCATGGAACGGGATATTGGGTTTTTAGTAACCCATACTCTCCATGAATATTATTTACAATATTTACACGAGAACACTCATGGTGTCTCTAAATGTGTAGAAAGAGCAAAGTAGCGATGAACTGCTCCTCTTGGCGGTGTCTGACTGAATGGGGGTAGGGATCCGATCCGATCCGATCCGATGGTGTTTGGGGTATAATGCCTTGTCAACGGCACCCCTGCGTTGGTTTTCTGCAACTTTATTTCTTTATTTTTCTTGTGGTGTTACTGCTGGGTGTTCTGTTCTTTCAACCTATTTCCTCTCTTCTTCCAAAAGTTGAACAAGACATCTCTGGTGTATTCTATTTCTTGTGGGTTTTCGAATTTGAATAATATGTTTCCCATTATTTCATTTATATTTTCATTATATGGCTGCTGTAATTTTTGTAATTTACTTCTATCCCTATTGTAGCCCGGGCATTATAGTAGAAAGTGTTCTAGGTCTTCATTCTGTACCCCACACACTGGGCACTTTGTGTCGCCATCTGTGTGTCTCCTTCTGTCCTGCAGTTCTAGGCTGATTGTTCTGAGTTTAAAGAGTAATATTGACTCTTGCCTATTATATCACTGGTCAACAAAAAAAAAAAAAAAAAGTTTTGGCGTGGAATTTAAGAACAGTTTTAGAATAATTTGAGGGTGCTGAATTCAAATCTGATCTTATATTTTCTCTATCACATCACGTTTTTGCGCTATAGGTATATATTCCATTTTCATGAATTTCAAGAAAAATTTATCCTTCTATTGAGTAGTGTAGCAAAAGGGCCGGATTTTATGGTTTATTTTTAATTCAGTCTCCCAATAAACTGGAGAATATCTTCGTTTTCTTTGAACATGCATAACATTCCCATTCTTTATGATACGAAAGTAAACAAACACATTTCAACTTGCACAGCAATCGTCCGCAGGTAGTGTTTTATTATTGAATTTTACATTGAATTGAGTTATTTATTGTATTTCTCCTGTTGTTTCTTTTTTGTGAAACAATGCCTAGGTGTAGGTGGTTTGGGTAGCAAATTCCAAGGAACACTCAGGTAGCTAACAACTCTTTTTCTTTTATTTGTCCGCAGTTGGTGTTGCTGCTCTAACAATGGCCCTCTACAACTCACAGAAGAAAGTGCTCAAATGATCCAAATATATTTTTGCTACATCTGTGGAAGCTTTACTTTGAAGACTCAGAGGCGCAACATTACTGACTTTGTTAAGAGCGTGTATTTTGCGTACTTCAAAGTACCACTTGGAGACCAAGACAAGCATTGGGCTCCTCACAAAGTGTGCAAAACCTGTGTTGAGACTTTGAGATCATGGTCTCAAGGAAAGAAGGCTAAACTTAGGTTTGGAGTGCCTATGGTTTGGAGAGAACCAAGCAATCATTTAGATGACTGCTATTTCTGCCTTGTCAATGTAAAAGGTTTCAATAAGAAAAACAAGAAATATTTGCAATACCCAAGTATCCCTTCAGCTATTCGACCAGTTACCCATAGTGAAGAAATATCTGTACCAATATTTACTGAGCTTCAAAAAAATGATGAAACAGATCTCTGCTCACCTGCTCCCACTGATGAAGAAGACACTACAGATATTTTTCAGCCATCTGATGAAGATTGTGACAAACCAATTCTGTTTACTCAGTCTGCTTTGAATGATTTGGTTAGAGATCTTTATCTACTAAAAGAGTCTGCTGAACTGTTGTCTTCAAGACTGCAAGAGAATCGAATGCTGAAACCCGGCACAGGTGTCTCATTTTATCGTAACAGGGAAGCAGAACTGCGTAAGTACTTCCATTCAGATGGCCAGCTTGTCTATTGTACTGATGTAGAAGGGCTACTTCTTTTTATGGACTGCTAGCATATGATCAAGGGATTGGAGGCTTTTTATTGACAGTTCCAAAAGAACTTTGAAATGTGTTCTGTTACACAATGGAATTAAGTATGGCTCTGTACCAATAGGTCATTCTGTAAAACTTAAAGAAGAATATAACAACATCAAGATTGTCCTAGAGAGGTTGCAATATCATGTTCATGGGTGGTTAATTTGTGTCGATTTGAAAATGGTTAACTTTCTTTTAGGTCAGCAAGGAGGGTACACAAAATACTCCTGTTTTCTGTGTTACTGGGACAGTAGAGCTACAGCAGAGCATTGGGTGAAAAAAGAATGGCCTCAGCGACAGAGTTTGGCATCTGGCGATAAGAATGTCATCAATGATCCTCTAGTGGATAGGAAGAAGATTGTCTTTCCTCCCTTGCACATAAAACTTGGATTGATGAAGCAGTTCGTCAAAGCTCTTGATCACAGTGGAGAATGCTTCAGCTATATATGTTCAACTTTTCCTGGTCTTAGTGAAGAGAAGAAAAGACTGGAATATTTGATGGACCTCAATAAGAACACTAATGAGAGATCCAAATTTTATGACATCAATGAATGAGACAGAAGAAAGAGCTTGGAATGCATTTTGTAATGTGGTGAAGAATTTTCTAGGGAATAAGAAAGCAGACAACTATGAAGAGATTGTGGAAGAGCTACTAATGAGCCTGCGAGATCTTGGATGTAGAATGAGTATCAAGGTTCACTATTTACACAGCCATTTGGACAAGTTTCCGGAGAACCTTGGGGATGTGAGCGAGGAACAAGGGGAGCGTTTTCATCAGGACATTAAAACAATGGAAGAACGGTATCAAGGCCGGTAGGACTCACATATGATGGCGGATTATTGCTGGAGCTTGATGAGAGACAACCCAGAAGCTGTACATCAGAGATCAGCCAAGAAAATAAAATTCACATAACTGCTACTTGCCATTGATCTGTGCACCATATATATGTATTGTTTATATTTTCTATTTCAATTCTGTCACTATATTTGATTTACTTGTACATGGACTTCGTAATCTTTGTAATTCCTTGATTAAGAATATACAAAATGTATTACTAAGAATCACGTGTTTTTATCTTGAAACCTTCGATATATAGGCTGATGAGTAATTCTCATCAAAAATTGAAAAATGCTATATCGCGAAATCCTGATGTGATAGACAAAAATTGAGTTCATATTCGTAATCAGCAGCCCAAATTCAGTTAGAATTTGTTTTAAAACCTTTTGCTAGAAATATCGTGTTGACCAGTGAATTATCATACATTTTTTCCATTCCTCCCATTTGTTTCTTATATTCTCTATATATAACCAGGCTTGATTTTCTCTCTATTTCTTCCTTCCACTGCTTTGTATCCCATGCCTCTATCTTCTTATTAAATTTCTCTCTTTTCATTCTTCCCAATTCGAGGTATCATGTTAGCAGTTCACTTCACTTCTCGCCAGGTGGCCATAGTGTCGTCTCAAAAATATGTGGACAACTTTAAATCTCTCAATACAAGAAAATTTGTCTCTATACATTTAACCAGTGCATTTTTCTCTTTCTTTTTATGTATGTTGGGTAATATATATATAATCTTTTAATTAAATGATCAGCCGTACAATATCTACCCGCAGTACGCTGCTCGTTACCATGACAACCACACCACATGTT
Source organism: Chionoecetes opilio (assembly GCA_016584305.1). NCBI lineage: Eukaryota > Metazoa > Arthropoda > Malacostraca > Decapoda > Majidae > Chionoecetes > Chionoecetes opilio. The sequence continues at coordinate 52,918 of JACEEZ010019049.1, read as the reverse complement.
TTCCTCTTAAAATTAGGTTGCCAAGTTGTGTCATTATTGTCGACATACTTCTCTCCTCCTCTTCCTCTCCTCCTCTCTCTCTCTCTCCCTCTCTCTCTCTCATCTCTCTCTCTCTCTCTCTCATCTCTCTCTCTCTCTCTCTCTCTCTCCTCTCCTCTCTCTCTTACAGTACCTCCTAAAGTGGTATTTGTTAAAATGTCCTTATAATTTTTTTAGTTTTTCCCACTACAACGAATGAAATTCGTTTATTAATATTAGAGTAATGCATATTATGATTTGGTCCGCGAGCTTGGTCGAGAGCTGCTTGTATGGGAACGGGGGGGAAGGAGCTGCATGGAATCCGCGCGTTGGTGACCCCCGGGATTGGCGGTCGGGGGTAGTGGTGGGCGAGGCGGGACGCGCACCCCCCGCGTAATCCCCAATGATTGATTTATTATATTATGATATACATTGGATAACTAAAAATTCATTGAAGTACAGCATCAGCTGATAAACAAACAATAAAAGCTAACTGATTACTTTAAAAGGGACCTTGTCCTCATTTATTTCTTTTCTGAGAGAACGACACTATGGCCACACCTGGCGAGAAGTGGGTGAACTGCTACATTGATACCTCGAATTCCTCAAGACTACTTCCAATTTCCTCATAATGACTTGCAATTTTTTCATCCATTTATCTTTTTGATCATCTTCTTCTCCTCCATTACTCTTCCTTATTCATTATTATTTCTTCCTTCATGCCACTCCATTTGACATATATCCCAACCTTGCCTTCATGAGTCTTGTCTTGAACAGAGATGTCCCTATTTCCCCCTCTCCAATGCCTGCCAGTGGGTTGCATAGTCCTCTTGCCTTCCCGAATTGTCCCTGTGCCCTGTGATTTTCTATTCGTTGTAATTTTTTTCCATCTCCTGCTCCCCTATTTGTTTGTGATTTTTACTCCTGCTCCATGTAATATAAATGGTAATGCTTAACTTCCAATAGGTTTTTTCTTCCAACCCATTTAGTCTTTGAAGCTCTTCATATTATCTAACGTCATGTTTGCTATTTTTCCTTGCCTTGTTAATGCAGTTTTTCTATGTTTCTTGAACGTTCTTGTTGTTGTTTATTTTTTATTTTTTTTCTTCTTTTTCTTTTCCTACTCCCAGTACTTTATTTTGGTCCACTACAATGCACGCCTTTCTATTCGTTATTTCTTCTTTTTAAAAACGTTACACAGTAATGAAGTTACTTTTCTCCTATTTAGCTCCAGCTTATTCCCCTTCACTAATTTGCCTCCACATCAATGCTGTCAGGTTTCTCTGGCCTGTCTTCCAACGACTCTGATAGTTGTAGTCCATCATCAGCAAAAAATAGGGTAATTTAGTCTTATTATTTCTTTCTCTTTGTATCCTACTCCATTTTCCTTTCTTCCACTTTCTCTCTTGGTTGGATCATGTAGGTTAGTAATTTTGAAAAGTGCTGTTTTATCCTGTACAGCCTTGTCTAATTGCCACTACTTATTTCTATCTCTATTTCTTTATCCTTCCTTATCTTGATTTTTGTTTTATCTTTTTTCATATATATTTTTTCACACAATTCTAATTATCCT
>JACEEZ010019049.1:20000-51302 GCA_016584305.1 Chionoecetes opilio | reverse complement strand
GCTGTCAATTTTATATTTCATTAATGAGCGATTAACTTCCTCGTTTCACTGAATCATAGGCCTTCTGAAGTCAATCGCTGCCACAAATAACTGTGTTTTGTGTTTGTATGCGTTGTTGATGCAGTGTTGTAGTAAATATAGGTTGTCCTCCAGTCTCCTTCCCTTTGTAAATCCTGCTTGCTCTTCTTTGTCCTCTCCATTAAGCTTTATGTGTTCTTCCAGCTTTTCTTTCAAAATTTTCATAAACAGCTTATACATTTGGTTTGTCAGAGCTATGGGTCTTAAATCGTTCACTTCTGGTTTACTCTTCTTTGGGATCAATACTGTATTTGATTCTTTCCAACTTTCTGGTATTTTCCCACTATTTAGTATTTTATTAAAACATTTCTTTAAGTTGTCTCTACAAATCTTGCTGTTACTCAATGCTTTTACTAGCTCTGGTATGATCTTGTCAGGTCCTGCTGCTTTACCATTTTTTATGTTTTTTATATGCTTAACTATATCCTCTTCACATATTTCCGTTAATTTCATTTTTTTACAATTGCTTTTTACTGTGTATGCCATATCCATGTGTTCTCTCAGTATGTCCTGTACGTCATCTTCCTCTTCCTCCATTAGTCTTTCATACCTTTCCCTTTCTTCTCCATTCCAGATCATCTGTAATCTGTTTTCATTTTGTTTATATATACTCTCCCAGTATCGAATGTTTTCCTCTTCCGCCTCCTGTGGTGGTAGTCTTTTGCCTTCCTTGTATACCTCTATATCTTCTGTCTTGTTTATTTCCTTTCCCTTTAATTTGTTTATGTTCTCCAAGAGTTTACTCCCTGGATTCCTGTTCTTTCTAATGGGCCCCAGACATAACTACGTCACGGTTTGTTTACATCGGTGCATTGTGGGGATAAGTCGGGGTCGCCGCGGGTGGACCTACGAAGGGAAAACTACGGCGATGGAAGAATTTAGAATTATTTTGCGCGAAATTGATATTCCAGGTGCTATATTACTGTGCTCTGTTCTCGCTGAGAACACTATAGAGAAGAACTGAGGTAATGGCTGATGTGCAGAGGCTTCTAAACCAAGAAACAGAGTCATAACAGAGCCTCGTCAAAAGGTAAGCAACTGGTAGGTACGTAATGTGTCCCTACCACTTGCTTACTTCTTAATGAGACTCTGCTGTGACTGTTTTCCTGGTTTAGAAGCCTATGCACATCAACCATCACCTCAGGTCTTCTCTATGTTGTCAGCGAGCACAGAAATATACCACCTGGAATATCAATTTTGCCCAAAACAACTCGAAATTTTTTCATCGTCGTAGTCTTCTCTTTGTAGGTTGTATATATTCATGGTTATGATAGTATTAAAATACCTTATTAATTGAGTTCCTTTTGTTGTCTTTCCTCATAATAAGTAGTGGTACATCATGGTTTAAGTGTTACTTGACGAGCCAATGAATACTCTTGAGTCTATACCAACATCACCAACCTTTGCTTTGATTTATCTTATTACTCCATCGGTATCCGGTCATTTCGCCCACATGCCATTTCGCCACACCATGGAGTCATTTCGCCCACAGGTCAATTCGCCCACACTATGGAGTCCTTTTGCCCACACTATGGAGTCATTTCGCCCACACTATGGAGTCATTTCGCCACACCACGGAGTCATTTCGCCCACACTATGGAATCATTTCGCCCACACTATGGAGTCATTTCGCCACACCACGGAGTCATTTCGCCCACACTATGGAATCATTTCGCCCACACTATGGAGTCTAGGAACTAGGAGGTTAGGTTATATTTGTTTAGTGTGTCGATAACCACCAACCCCCCTTGCTAAAGCTAGGAGGTTAGGATAGATTTGTTTAGGTTAGGTTAGGGTAGGTTAGATTTGGGTAGTTTAGGTTAGATTTGGTAAGGTTAGGATAGGTTAGATTTAGTTAGGTTAGGTTATCGGTGGATCAAGCCCCCTTGCTAGGGTAGGTTAATTTTGGTTTGGCTAGGTTTATTTTGGTTAGGCAATTTTCTCTAGATATAAGGAAATTACCCTAGATCTAGGGAATTTTACCCCCCCTACACAACTCTTTAATTAAGTGTTTCCAATGCATAATTTGTTCCCCATCCGAAAATCCCGCATTCCCACAAGTCCCCAAACTTGTTTGGGGGAAGTGGGAGAGTATGGGCAAACACAAGAAATTTACCGTCTTTCCGCCCAAGGTTACTGGTAGTTCATTTCATTTCTGCCAGAGGAAGATATAGTTACATGACTCCGTGACATGGATCGTGTGGGCGAATTGACTTTAGAGTGGGCGAATTGACTCTTACATGTGGGCGAATTGACTCTTACATGTGGGCGAATTGACTCTTACATGTGGGCGAAATGTCTTGTGGGCGAATTGACGTGTGGGCGAAATGACCGGTAACCACTCCATCCATAAACAAGTTGCATAACCACGGTGACATTACCCATCCTTGCCTCATTTTACCTGGTACTGTCGTCTACCGATATTTTTATCCCTACACAAATCGGGAAAACTCGCCGACGGTAATGGTTAGGTTAGATTTTGCTTTGATTTATCTTATTACTCCATCCATAAACAAGTTGCATAACCACGGTGCCATTACCCATCCGTGCCAAATCTAACCTATCCTAACCTAACCAAATCTAACCTAACCTAACCAAATCTAACCTAAACAACCCAAATCTAACCTACCCTAACCTAACCTAAACAAATCTAACCTAACCTCCTAGCTCCTAGACTCCATAGTGTGGGCGAAATGACTCCATAGTGTGGGCGAAATGACTCCATAGTGTGGGCAAAATGACTCCATAGTGTGGGCGAATTGACCTGTGGGCGAAATGACTCCATGGTGTGGCGAAATGGCATGTGGGCGAAATGACCGGATACCGATGGAGTAATAAGATAAATCAAAGCAAAGGTTGGTGATGTTGGTATAGACTCAAGAGTATTCATTGGCTCGTCAAGTAATACTTAAACCATGATGCACCACTACTTATTATGAGGAAAGACAACAAAAGGAACTCAATTAATAAGGTATTTTAATACTATCATAACCATGAATAAAAATATGTACAACCTACAAAGAGAAGACTACGACGATGAAAAAATTTCGAGTAGTTTTGGGCAAAATTGATATTCCAGGTGCTATATTTCCGTGCTCGCTGACAATATAGAGAAGACTTGAGGTGATGGCTGATGTGCAAAGGCTTCTAAACCAGGAAAACAGTCACAGCAGAGTCTCATTAAGAAGTAAGCAAGTGGTAGGGACACATTACGTACCTACCAGTTGCTTACCTTTTGACGAGGCTCTGTTATGACTCTGTTTTCTTGGTTTAGAAGCCTCTGCACATCAGCCATTACCTCAGGTCTTCTCTATAGTGTTGTCAGCGAGAACAGAGCACAGTAATATAGCACCTGGAATATCAATTTCGTGCAAAATAACTCTATAAATTCTTCCATCGCCGTAGTTTTCCCTTCGTAGGTCCACCCGCGGCGAACCCGACTTATCCCCACAATGCACCGATGTAAACAAACCGTGACGTAGTTATGGGTAGGGTCCATTTTCCGTGTTGTCCTCTCTTCATGTTTGAACATTTCATCCTTTATTAACTTTTTTACTTGTTTCTTTTTTCCTTGATACATCTCCCATAACATCTCCTTGCTGTTTGCCTCAGCAGTGTTCCTCCTCTGTCTGTTTAGTGCCTTCCTGTTCTTGATTTCCCTCTTTATTTCTTCTGTAATCCATGGTGGCTTCTTATCTTCCTTATTTAGTCTCTCCTTTCTTGTATACACTCCTTTCAAATTTTCCTCAGCAATTTCTTTCATAATTGCTTCTAACTTTTCTATATTCATGTTCTGTTCTTCTAAGAATCTCTTTTCTACTTCCCTTACAAATATCGATAAGGATTCTTCATCTTTCTTATAGTATTCCACTCTTCTCTTCTCTCCCAGCTTTTCTCTCTCCTCTTCTCCGATCAGTTGTACTTGTAACATGTTATGATCAGATATATCAGTTCTTCCTTTTTCTTCATCTATTTCCATATCAACATATTTCTCATATAGCTTTTCGTTCACCATTGCATAATCTATTACGCTCATTTTTCCTCCACTTTCCCAGGTATATGTTCCTTTACACTTTATATCATTGTTAAGTAGTATTAGTCCAAACTCTTCCATCCAGTTGATCACCATATTTCCTCCTTCATCTAACTTCTGTGATCCCAAGAATCCCACATGACTATTAAAGTCTCCAATAACCATAAGTCTTTCGTCTTCCTTTTCCTTCATTAGTTTCTCCATCTCCCGTTTCATACTCAATCTCTTCTTTTTATCTTCTTTATTATTACTCTGAAAATATACTATAAACAAATGGAAACTATACCCTTTCACTGTACATATTGTGTGTAGTATATCTTTATTTTTGCTTTCACTTCTTATAATTTCTATGTCATCCTCTTCTCTTGTTAGAATCATTAGACCTCCTCCTTTTTTCTCCTTTTCATCTCTCATACTACTAAAATACCTTAAATGATCTGAAATTCTTATTTTATCTACCTTTAGCTGAGTCTCAGTAAGGCACAGTATTGTGTTCTTATCTATAAGATTTTCTACCTCGGATATCTTCACATTTGTTAGTCCTTGTATATTTAAGCATTTTATTTTTATATAATATTTAATTTTTGTCTCTTTATTCTTTTTGTCTTCTTTAAATTTTCTTATCTCTTCTCCTGTCTTACTTCTTAAAAATTTCTTTTACATATTGCTTCCTTCTTAATATACAATCCAGTTTCTCCGGCATCCTTTCTTCTCTTCATCTCCTCTCTGAGTTCTTGGTCTTTCTCTCTCTGTGCTTTTGTTAGATCTGGTGCAATAATACCTTTCTAAATACCTCCAATCGTGCGTTTCTAATTTACTTGCGTTCTTTACTTATTTCCCACTTGAACCGTTTGCACCTTTAGTTTCACTCAATAAGGGTCTTGGTCTTCCTCTGTCCTTCACCTCTTCTGTCAATCCCAACCTTACCACTTCTGCTTTGTATCCTTTTAATTGTACTCCAACACCTTCCTTGATGATTGCTTCGACAAAACTCGCTATCCTGATCTTCTCTTCTCTAGTGTATCTCCTTCGCCTCGTTCACACTATACATTACCAAGCTTGCTGCTCTTTGTCTTTTATTGTCTTCTTCTCTTACTACCAGAATTATCTCCTCCTTCATCTCCTTAAGGATTTCTGTCTTCACTATTTCTTTAGTTTCCTTAACCATGTCTTCTCTTAGTTCCTTCCATTTATCTTCCAAGCAACTCATCTGGACATGTAGTTTTTCATTTTCTTGCTCCAAAGCTTTCATTCTGTCTACCATGTTTCTTTCCCCTACGGATACAGTTGATTCGGGCCGCCAGTTGAATCAGGCCGCCTATATTAAATGCATACTGGACGAGAGTTTCGCGGTCGTTTTCAGAGACACCGACTATTTTTTCTTGGCCTACAATAGGTGCTTGTTCTAATGGAGATAGTTTTATTTTGCGCAAAAAAAAAAAAAAAAAAAAAAAAATTAAAAAAATGAAACTTAACCTAACCTTATAGGTTTTAATGAAACCTAACCTAACCTTAATAGTCCAGCGGATATGTGCACAATATATACCAAACCCTGCATTTTTTAGTAATAACAACCGTACTTGGAACAAAGTTAGAACATGCATATGCAATCATTTTGGATATGGAGCCACTGAAACTAATCTCAGTTAGGTATGGCCCTATTTTAAATTGGTCGCCTCACGGACGCTTACTGCAATTACACGGGTACTTTGTCTCCTCCCCTATGAGTCACAGCTCATCCCAGCGTTTCTGATTGGTCAATCCGGCCTGAGAGACATTAGCCACCGAGAATGCGTGTGTGTGTGTGTTTGTCAGAGAGAATGCGTGTGTGTGTTTGGAGAGAGAATGCGGCGTGGTGTGTGGTGTGTGTGTGTTTGGAGATAGATGCGTGTGTGTGTGTTTGAGAGAGAGAATGCGTGTTGTGTGTGTGTGGTGTTTGAGAGAGATGTTGTGCGTGTGTGTGTTTGAGAGAGAGACTGGCGTATGTGTGTGTGTTTGAGAGGATAATGCGTGTGTGTGTGTTGTTGAGAGATGAGATGCTGTGTGTGTTTGAAGAGAATTTGTGTGTGTGTGTGTGTGTGTGTGTTGTGTGTGTGTGGGTTTTGAGAGAGAGAATGCGTGTGTGTGTGTGTTTGAGAGGAATGTGTGTTTGTGTGTGTGTTTGAGAGAAGCGTGTGTGTGTGTTTGAGAGGAGAATGCGTGTTTGCTGTGGTGTGTGTGTTTGAGGAGAGAGAATGCGTGTGTGGGGGGGGGGGGGGTGTGTGTGGTGTGTTTTAGAATGAGAATGCGTGTGTGTGGTGTGTTTTTGATAGAGAATTTGTGTGTTGGTGTTTGAGAGAGGAAAATGCGTGTGTGTGTGTTTGAGAGAGAGAATGTCGTGTGTGTGTGTGTGGTGTGTGTGTGTGTTGTTTGAGAGGAATGCGTGTGTGGTGTGTTTGAGAGAGAGAATGCGTGTGTGTGTGTTTGAGAGAGAATGCGTGGTGTGTGGTGTGTTTTTGAGAGAGGATGCGGTGTTGTGTGTGTGTGTTTGAGAGAGAATGCGTGTGTGTGTGTGTTTGTAGAGAGAATGCGTGTGTGTGTGTGTGTGTTTTTTAGAGAGAATGCGTGTGTGTGTGTGTTTGAGAGAGAATGCGTGTGGTGGGTGTGTGTGTGTTTGAGAGAGAATGCGTATGTGTGTTTTTGAGAGAGAATGCGTGTGTGGTGTGTGTGTTTGAGAGAAAGGTGCGTGTGTGTGTGGTGTTAGTGGTGTTTGTGTTTTTTTAGAGAGAATGCGTTGTTTGTGTTTGAGGTGAATGCGTGTGTGTGTGTTTGAGAGAGAGAATGCGCGTGTGTGTGTGTGTGTGTGTTTGGAGAGAATGCGTGTGTGTGTGTTTGTTTGAGAAGAGACATGCGTGTGGTTGTGTGTTTGAGAGAGAATGCTTGTGTGTGGTGTTGCTTGAGAGAGAAAGCGTGTGTGTGTGTGTATTTAGAGAGAATGTGTGTGTGTGTGTTTGTTTTAAAGAGAATGCGTGTGTGTTGGTGTTTGAGAGAGAATGCGGGGTGTGTTGTTTGAGAGAGAATGCGTGTGTGTGTGTTTGGATAGAAATGTTGCCGTTGTGTGTGGTGTTTGAGAAAGAGAATGTGTGTGTGTGTTGGTTTGAGAGATGAATGCGTATGTGTCTGTGGTGTGTGTTTTTGAGAGAGAGAATGCGCGTGTTCTGTTTACGAGAGAATGGTTGTGTGTGTGTGTGTAAGTGTTTGAGAGAGAGAAATGCGTGTGTGTGTGAGTGTTTTGAGAGTGAGAAAATGCATGTGTGTGTGTGTGTGTGTGTGTTTGAAGAGAGAATGCGTGTGTTGTGTTTGAGAGGGAGAGAATGCGTGTGTGTGTGTTGTGTGTGTGAGTGTTGAGAGAGAATGCGTGTGTGGTGTGTTTGATAAGAGAATGCGTGTTTGTGTGTGTGTGTGTGTGTGTGTTTGTGTGTTTGAGAATAGAGACTGCGTTTGTGTGTTTTTGTTTTGTTTTTTGAGACGAGGAATGCGTGTGGTGTGTGTTTGTCTTGAGAGAGAATGCGTGTGTTTGTTGTTTGTTTGAGAGAGAATGCGTGTGTGTGTTTGGGGGTTGTTTTGAGAGAGATGCATGGTGTGTGTTTGTTGTTGAGAGAGAATGCGTGTGTGTGTTTTGTTTGTTTTGAGATAGAATGCGTGCTGTGTGTTTGTTTGTTGAGAGAGAATGCATGTGTGGTGTGGTGTATGTATGTGTTTGTAATGTTATGTCCCCCCCCCTGTATGTGTATGTGTGTGTGTGTGTGTGTGTGTTGTTGTGTGTGTGTGTGTGTGTGTGTGTGTGTGTGTGTGTATGTATGTGTTGGTGTATGTGTGTGTGAGTGCATGTGTGTATGTATGTTTGTGTGTATATGTAATGTGTTTGTATGTGTGTGTGTATGGTGCAGTGTGAGTGTGTGTGTGTGTGTTTTCTATGTATGGATATGTGTGGTGTTTGGTACCTGTGTGTGAGTGCATGTATGTATGTTATGGTGTGTGTGTGTGTAAGTATGTGTGTTGTGTGTGTGTGGTCAAAGAAGTTGAATTGTGCTCGTGGGTGAAAGAGAACTGCTTAATTACTTACTTACACAATTAATTACTATGCCAATTATTATAGAGCATGAGGCAAGCACTGAGTTGAGTTCATTAACAGTGACCTTGAGAGAAGGGCTGCTTTACTCTTGTTTGAAGGGTTGGAGAATGGAGTTAGTGTGCAAGGAAACCATGGCCTTGGCTAGCCACTACGCCCCGTCACACTCATTCTTGTAATTAATGCTCGGCTAAACTAAAATTTATTATATGTTTTGCCTTGTTAAATATTATTGTTCACTTGTTAGTTTCTCCTTTTTTGTAAGTTTATTGTTTGGGCAAAATATTCGCATCTTCGCAAACACTACAAGTGGGAGTGCGAATGCGAATGCGAATGTGAATATTGAAAAAAAAATGCGAATATTCGCAATTGCGAATGCGAATGCGAATATTCGTCCATCCTCGTGTGTAATGTATGTGTTTTGAAATGTGTGTGTGTATGTTTGAGTGCGTGTGTGTGTGTGTGTGTGTGTGTTTGTGTTTGTTGTTGTGGGTTGTATGTATGTTTGTGTGTATGTGTGTGTGAGTGCATGTGATGTATGTATGTGTGTGTGTGTTCTTTATGTGTTTTGTATGTATGTGTGTATGTGTATTGTGAGTGTGTGTGTGTGTGTGTGTGTGTGTGTGTGTGTGTGTGTGTGTGTGTGGTGTGGTGTGTGTGGTGTGTGTGTGTGTCTTATGTATGTGTGTGGTATGTGTGTTGGGAGTGCATTGTGTATTATGTGTGTGTGTTATCTGTATGTTTGTTTGTATAGTGTGTGTGTATGTGCATGTGTGAGTGTGTGTGCTGTGTTTTTAAAATGTATGTATTTTGTGTGTGTGTGTATACCCAGCCAGCACACTTACATGGGGCCTATGTTGACTTTTCATGGTATAGTGGGCTAGGTGGGCATAGGTAAAGGTGATGGGAAATCCATGGGCTATAGATGGGACCCATATGGGTTGCCCCACAATATGGCCATTTTTTTCCAAAGTGACAAAAATTGGCATAGCAAATCGTCCAATTGACTGAGAAAATAAAACTGGATGCAATTATTCAAATATATAGCCTGGTTTAGTAGATGAATGTTACATGGGTTTTTATCTGGCTCTATGTGGGCTTTCCCATATCGATATACAATTTCTCCCATCATTCACAACTATGCAGTAACTGTCTGAATGATTGCGATAGTATCGTTGAGGAAATAATATTACTTAATTCTATGACATGGAATGTTTTGGATATTTTTTATGCACAAGTTAGACTGTTTTTGTATGGTTAAGCGATGGACTATGCCCACAATAGGTCATTGTTTCCTCCCGGCTTAACTAAAAATATACATTAACTGACTTGAAAGCTTGCTAGATTATTTTGTAAGCAAATAAATAAGGTGATTGTGCCATATGGTAATTTTAATATAGTGCATATTATACGAATATTGACTGATACGCCAACGGGCGGTCTGGTTGACCTTAAATTCAAACGTGTCGATAGTAACACATTTTAAATACATTGTCAATGGCATTCGTAATGAAAATATGCCAATCAAATAATTTATAATATAGATCCTGATGTTTTATTTTTTTTTATTTTGTGAAATCATATATAGTCTAGTTGTGCTCTGAAAGAAAAAAAAGCATATTTCTTGCATGTTTTTTCAGTAATATTGGAACCTTGTTGTTGAATCAAACTTGTTGGAATGGGGAGGCGCGACGTCCTCGGTGAGGAGGACAGGTCTACCACCGCCTGTGATAGCATCAAGGACTCACCAGGGCTCATATTGTTCCCCCAAGGGATCCTCGCATGCGCCTAAAAAAGAACAAGAACAAGAACTTGGCTGGAATTGAGGTGAGGCATCCAATTTGATTACTTAAAGGTGTCGGTTGAGACACCCCTCCATTGCTTCTTAGTTTTGTTGGATGCAGTTGAATATCTTGTAGTCACTGAAGGTGAAGCTGTGGTGTTAGGTTCTAACTCTTGGATGCTCCTTGGTGGTGCAGCCACGTAGCACAGCTTTCCCTCTCTCTGGGGTGCACTGTTTCTTGTACAATTGGTGAGTGGTCATGCTACTTACTTTTGAAGGGGTTGAAACAGTCAGTTCGTACCAAGTTGTTATCGTAACCATTAGATTCGTACACCAAAAAGTTGTTTAAAAGTTTCAAGACCATAGTCGTTTCGTACACTCAGCTCAAGAGTTGAAAATTGTTTCGTACATGGGTATGACAAACCTTCTTCGTTGTTGTGTTTCTACACATTGGTCATTGAATCCTATTTTCGAGTCCCGCGTGCTAGAAATAGCTTCTATGGACCACTGTGGCCCGCGCCGGTACCCGTGGCCGCGATGGTACGGGCTGACGCTGTTTATAGTGGATGAAACTGCGCTGTTTCGCTCTTTGGTCAGACACACACACTGGGGGGCTAACACTGCACTCTTAGCCTCTCTCGCTTTACCACTACACAACCTGTCACTATGGGTGGTCTGGACGATTCAAGCGGAATCCTTTTTCGAGCGGCAGGACCATTTGAGCGAATAACATTTTCGGTAAAATTTCGGTAGTGGGCTTTCAACGTGTTATCTACGTTAGTTTCCTTGATCTTGAGTTAGGTTATGTAGTAGTTATGTTGGCCGGTTGGCCAATGTCCAGGCTAAGTTAGTGAACGAGCAGGGGTTTAAATCTTGTATGTGGTTCTTATTTTCCTATATATTCTTATGTTGTAATGGGTTCATATGTTCTTATTTTCTTATTTTCTTGTGTTCTTATGTCCTTTCTAGTATGTTTTTTCTTATGTTTTCTAGTGCATGGGTTGAGGTGTGGCAGGGTGATGCGGTCAGTGCCGTGTGTGAACCGCGAGGCGATGCACCAAGGCGACGCCGCTGCCCTGCCCCGCCTTCCCGTGCCCCACCTGCACGACACCCTCACCAAGTACCTCCAAGTAGGTCACCATACACCCTTTACCTTTCCCTCTCTTTCTTTGTTTGACCCATTGAAGATCCAGGTAACGTATTTCCAATTGTAATTTGGGTACCATTAAACATTTTTCGTGTATTAAATAATATTTTTTATTATAGATATGACCTGTTTAGTATCCTTGTCCAAAGTCTAATTTGGTATATTAACTACTTCGTAATTTTATGGCTAACAACAGACGATGCTATAATTTAATGGAAGATCTGGCGTGAAGGGGTTAACGTCCCATTGATAATTTATTGAGGTAAACGATCAATGATACACTTCCAACTATCTTCTACCATATCCTCAACTTCTTCAATGCCTATGCTTGGCCAGATCATTTTTAACCCTTCACGCCCAGATGTTATTTCCATGTTCTACATATCGTCTGTGTTTAGTCATACAATTAGAAAAATACTTAATATATTCTCAAGTATGTCACCAAGGACCTATCACCTTCCCCCTCTGCTTCTTCCTTCTTCTTTCTTTCGATTCCTTCTTCTTCTTCCTTCTTCTTCTTCTTTTCCTTCTCTTCTTCTTCCTTCTTCCTTCTCTTTTCCGTCTGTTTGACTTAATACTGTTTTCTTCTTCTTTTCCTTCTTCTCTTCTTTCCTTCTTTCTTTCTGTTTAATACTGTTTTTCTTCTCTTCTTTCTTGTTCTTTGTTTTTAGGGCTGCGAAGATCGCCTTGGTGGCACCTATGGCCCTACTTCCTCTTCTTTTCTTCTTCTCTTCTTCCTTCTCATCTCTTCTTCTTCTCTCTTCTTCTTCTCCTCTCTCCTCTGCACGTGCCCCCTTTACCTTCCTTCTCTCCTAATTATTTATTGTGTATTTTCATCGTACCACAATGTTATTATCAAAAGTTATACATATTGACCCATTGGATAGTCTACACAGTACATGTATATTAACCCCAATTCATATCTTATTTCTATGTTATTCTATCAGTATGATTTTGAAAGCAACTTTGTAATTTTCAATACCTAACTGTGGTGATCTCAATGTTGGTTTCCGACGTATCAATGTCAAAACCCAATTAAACCCCTTGAGACTCAGAACGTATTATCCATAGTAATTATGGTATATTTAGCGATTTTTAGTGGACTGTAAGCAATATTTTTATAACTATGACGCTGTTTAGTATCCTTGTCAACTACTAATTTTGGTATATTCAGTTACTTTTCGGGGTTATTTTTATGGCTATTAACAGAGCTTTTTTTTTTTAGCAAAGAAAGAGCCGGGCGAGAAGGGGGTTAAATAGCTCGAATTTTAATAGCTTTTAGCGGTAGATTTAATAAGGAAATAGCAAAAAATGGTTTCACAAATAGGATTGTAAATGCTGGAATGGACTCAGTCCAAATATACAAAATATTGCGGGATATTCATTAAAAATCGTTTTACTGGTACCCAAAGTTACAATTGGAAAATTACGTTCTGGCCCTCAAAGGGGTTTAACGGGCTTTCACTCCAGTTATTTGCTGTAGGTTGACTTGGTGCCAATCTTATATTAATTCACCCAACTACCTCATTTCAAAAAACTAATCAACTAATCAACTTCAATTGTCTCTGACTGGTAATTTACTTTTATAAAGATAAATATAATTTTTACTGAATGTTTATAATATTTCAGTATTTTTTTTGTTTCCATGAGGAGTGAAGAAGAATGCAGAAACTTCTGATAGAACAAAGGAAGCATGTAGAGCGTGCTGTGTCAAGTGGTTTGATTTGGGGATAGACCGTGGTGGTAATCGCATGCACAGGGCAATCGGCGCAACAACTAGTGCATAGGTAGGGTTGCACTTATTATTTTTATATATATATTATAGCTAATCGGATTTTTTTTTTTTTTGCTTTTTCTGTGACCCAATATAGATTTCCTTTGAGAAAAGTCCAAAGGAACCTAACCTAGCATGACCAAATTATTCCCACAACAACAAAAAGAATGAAAATAAATATAATAATAGGTTATGGAATAACGTTTTTTTTAAGATTTATTTTGTTATTTTAATTAATACTATTTTATTTATTTATTTGTTATTATATTTTATTTTTGATGTGGGAATAATATGAAAAGGTTCCTTTTACCTTCCCTTTGAAATGTTCTCAAAGGAGGTCCACATTGGGTCTTTTTTCTGGCAGCTGCAGACATGATTATGAGGTCCAAGTAGTATACGCCAGGGGTTTTATTTCAAAGTAGATTCGCGAACCCAGTACTGGGTTTGGCAAAGGTTTTGCCAGTGGGTCCCCACGTGGTAAACAAGATCATTATATTAATAATATGTGAAATGCAATTAATGATAGAGAATTGCCGATGGTAGAAGGCAGGACTTGTACGCATAATTATCACAATTACTGGGATTGCAAATGAAGATTAGCGTACAAGTCCTGCCTTCTATCATCGCAATCTCTCTCTCTTACTCTCTCTCTCTCTCTCTCTCTCTCGTCTGTTCTCTCTCTCTCTGATCCTCGCGTCTCTCTTCTCATCTCTCTCTCTCTCTCTCATCCTCTCTCTCATCCTCTCCTCGTCTTCTCTCCTCTCTCTCTCGTTCTCTCCTCTCTCTCTCTCTCTCTCTCCTCCTCGTCTCTCTTCTCTATCTCTCTCATCCTCTTCGCTCTCTCTCCTCTCTCTCTCTCCCTCTCTAAGTCTCTCTCTCTCTAACTCTCTCTCTCTAACTCTCTCTCCTCTCTCTCTCTCTCTCCTCTCTATCCTCTCTCTCTCTTCTCTCTCCCATCGGCTCTCTCTCATCCCTCTCTCTCATCTTCTCTCTCTCTCTCCTCGTCTCTCTCCCTCCTCGCTCTCTCTCTCTCCTCTCTCGTCTCTCTCTCTCCTTCTCTCTCCTCTCTCTCTCTCCTCTCTTCTACTCATCTCTCCTAAGTCTCCTCCTCTCGTAACTCTCTTCTCTCTCTCTCCTCTCTCTCTCTCTTAGCTCTCTCTCTCTCTCTCTCCTTCTCTCGTCTCTCTCTCTCTCTCTCCTTCTCTCATCCGTCTCGGGTCTCCTCTCTCTCTCTCATCTCTCGCTCTCTCTCTCTCTCTCTCTCTCTCTCTCTCTCTCTCTCTCTCTTCTCTCCTCTCTCTCTCTCTCTCTCCTCTCTCCTCTCGCTCCTCTCTCCTCACACTCTCTCTCTCTCTCTCTCTCTCTCCTCCTCTCTCTCTCTCTCTCTCATCTCTCTCTCTCTCTCGTCTCTCTCTCTTAATGCATTTTCACTATTTAATATAATTTATCTGTTTACGACGTAGCGACCCCCTGATCAAAGCAAAAGCTTGCGACCCGGTATTGGGTCGCGACCCATACTTTGAAGAACCATACCTATACTACTTGACTCATAATCATGTCTGCAGCTGCCAGAAACAAGCCCCAATGTGGATTTCCCCCCCTATATCAGTGTTCTTTCAAACTTTTTTCATTGTGCGACCGCCTTGGAGTTTGATTTTATGCATTCACGGGCTATTGTAACGTATGTTTTCTACTTTCTCTCCAATGTGAATTTTTTTTTTACAATTACAACATACATACATATCCATAAATTGTGTTATATGTCTGTATTTTTTTAGGTAATGGTGATAGGTAGAAGGATAACTGTAGGATACCTTCAAACGTGTAACTCTCAGGCTGCAAGGGTGTATTGGGGGGCGCCTGAGGTCCAAGGCGTGTTTTTTGTCTGTGACGGAGACGCTGGACGAATATCGAGGTTATATACGTTCATCTTTTTTTCATAGTAATGTTAGCGTCGATTTTCCCATAATCTCTTTTGAGGTTAGCGGTGTCGATGATACGCTTTCAATTATACTACCGGCGTTCATCATTTAATTTGTTGCATAAGAAAGCATACACAATAACAAAAAAGAAGGTATATTGTTACATATCTGTAAGCACATCCGGCGTAGAGGAGCCAAGAGGCGCCCCGCCCACAAGCCTCGTGGTTAGGGCAAGTGGATGTTCCCTGTTAGAGTTGCTTGGTATTGGAAGGAGTCCTGCTGGGGACTAGCGCATTGTGACCCCCGAGACGGCGTCGTAGGGTGGGGGCGAGGGCAAAACGCGCCCCCCCGGCGTAAGCCCCCCATGATTGATTGATTGCTTAGGTATAGGCTTGCATATTATTATTATTATCTTATTTTATCATCATTTCTCTATTATTGTTGTCCTATAAACTTCATATTATTATATTAATTACTATTATATATTAATATTGTATTCAAAATCAAAATGATATAAACTCTAAAATGAGTGGTTTTATTATTATTGACAATACATTGTGACATATAGTCCTATATAAAATAACATTTGTATACAGCACTTCACTTTGTAATACCTACACCATCTCAAAAGACATGGCATTGGCGTAAGCTTAAACCATTATGGGCCCCATGTGAATCCCACATGGGGTTCATAAAGCTGCCCACATAAGACATGCATCCTTAAATATCTGGTGTTTGGCTGCGCTATAGGCCGAGACGTTGGCACATATGAATGAGGCATTATTATATATATTTGTTAAGGGCTTTGTAAAGAGTTTAATATACAAAATAAATTATAATCTTACAACATTTTTTGAAATTTGTAATGTTTTCACTTTTCTTTAGCAATATTAACTAGTATGTCCAAATTAGCCCTTAGCAATATAATTGGCATCATTATATGTGGCACTAACCCATTAATATAATGCCATGCCCACACATGCCATAGGCATCCAACATATATCTCATGTCTAACCCGAACAATTTTGGATTTTTTTCTTCAATATTGGTGGATTTTTTTTTCTCATTTTTTTTTTTTTTTTTTTTTCCAAAAAATTGACGTTTTTCTTCTAATTTTTTATTTTTTTCTTCAAAATTTTGATTTTTTTCTCAATTTTGATTATTTTGGATTGATTATATCATATCCAAGAATTAAAATTGAGAAAAAACATTCACAATTTTGATAAAAAAATCCAAAATGTTGAAGAGAAAAAAATTGAAAAAAAAAAAATGAAAAAAAACATTTTTGAAGAAAAAAATTCCAAAATTTTGAAGAAAAAAAAAGGAAAATTTTGGGCTAGACATGAGATACAGGTGTTGATTCATATGGTATTGTGTAGCATATAAATCAAATCATCATGTCTAGCCCACTGTACCCACATAGTTCCCTAAGCCCACATAGGTCCCATATTAAACCCCACCTGGGACCACACATAGTTCCCATAAGCCCACCTGGGACCCACATAGTTCCATAAGCCACCTGGGACCCACATAGTTCCCATAGCCCCCTGGGACCACATAGGTCCCATGTTAAGCCCACCTTGGACCCACATCGGTTCCATGTTTAAGCCCCCTTGGACCCACATAGGGCAGCCACTGCGGCGCACACGGGCGCGTGGACAAAGCTATAAGGCTCCCATGTGATTATGGGGGCCGCACATGGGGCACATATAGTAGCCCACATGGGGCCCACATGGGTCCCATGTTCCGGTGCTGGCTGGGTATGTGTGTGAGTGCATGTGTGTATGTATGTGTGTGTGTGTGTAGTATGTGTTTGTGTGTGTGTATGTGTGTGTGTGTGTGTATTCATCTAGTTGTATTTTACAGGGCCTGAGCAACGCTCGTATGGCCCCGTCTCCATCTCACATTTTATGATTCATCCTTGTGCTTAGTGTTGGCTGAATCCAACCACCCGGGAAGCGGGTCACAAACCCCGGCTAACACCCGGTACCCATTCACTGCTGGGTGGACCAGTGGCTCGGGTTTTTGAAGGAAACCAACCCATCTGTTTTCCCTCCGCCCGGGGAATCGAACCCTGGACTTCTCGGTTGGTGAACCGAGTGTGCTACCCCTTACACCTACGGAGTACCTAGTGTGGTTGTGTGTGTGTGTGGGTGTGCGTGTGGGTAATTCTTGCAATGCGGCAAAGCTGTAAAAAAATGAAGCCTGGAACTGGTATATAATAAAAAAAAAAAAAAAAAAAAAAAAAAAAAATTGGATCACATCGGCGCGTGGTCAGCCACTGGGGCGCTGAACACGTTAGCCTGGCATGGATGGACACAGCGACTTATATAAGGGAAAACAGTAAGTCTTTACGCTATAGAACCTGGTACTTGTTTGATCGAACTGGCTCAGGGTTTAATGGAAACCCACATGTTCCATGGAAGGCCTTCTGTTATGAAAGGAAAAAAAAGAAAAAATCGATTGCGGACTGGTGCGGTCGGACTTACGTAATTTCGATTGCGGATTGAAAAAAAAATTGGCGATGCCCACCTCTGCTAAAAGAAATATGGTTCAGAGTAGTAGTTTATCTTGTGCACATATATACATCATCGTATAATCCTTCTCATCCATATACTAGACTTTGTGTCCCTCAACAAGGTGGTGGAGCCGAGACAAGCTTTATACAGGATTCATGGAGTGAAACTTTCAAAGCCCGTCTTGTTTTACGCCTTGTCTCGTTGTGGATGTAAATACGAGGAGGGGGTTCCAGGCTTCTCGCTTCCCTCATTTCAATGTAAACCCCTTACAAATGCAGGTAATTAATAATAACAATGATAATAATAACAATAATATTTTTTATTTTCAACATGAAATTATTTATGAACTTAACCTATGAATATCACTCACCCCCAGACAGTACACTCCCCCCCCTCTCTCTCTCTCTCTCTCTCCTTCCCTTTCCCTTCTGCTCTCTCGGTCCTCTCTCTCAAGTCTCTCATCCTCTCGTTCTCTCTCTCTCTCTCTCTCTCTCGCTCTCCTCTCTCTCTCCTTCCTCTCCTCTCTCTCCCTCTCTCTCTCCCTCTCTTTCTCTCCTCTCTCTCCTCTCTCTCCTTTCTTTCTTTCTCATCTACTTTTCTTCACTACCTCCACTCCTCCTCTCCTTAATTCTCCCTCTTCATATCCTCCACACGATAAAATATTCACGATAATTCACATATACTGGCTATTGATGTGTAATTGTAGGCTATATATATATATATAGATAATATGATATCGCTATATATCATATATATATATAATATATAATATTAATATATGTGTCTAAAATACACACACACACAACCACACTCACAATACCAACCACACAAACACACACCACACACACACACACACACACACACACACACACACACCATACAAACACTATATAACACACACACATACATACACACTGCACTCACCACCACACACACACACACACAAACTGAAATGCACGTGTAAGTCCATGCATGTACTTCGGAAACACTGGGGCGAGCAATCCCATCGATTTCTACAAATCTTTTCCTTGTCCTACAAATGTTCGCTCATTCTCCTCTTGAGACCCGTCAACCCCCCTAATAGCCACAGTCCTGTTGTTCAAACCTTCCGACTTATAAGCTCCTGATGATAATCATAGTTTTAAATCCCGCACCAACAGCTATGACAATTTAACAGCTCCCTCCCTCCCTCCCTCTTTCCCTCCCTTCCTCCATTCCATTGAGTCCCTTCAACTGGGTCCTTCCTCCATCAGACAGTATGAAGTTTAACTTTTAAAATATGTACATTTCGTTGTTTTCCCGGAAAAAGATCATGGCTATAGCAAAATATATTCTTAACACTGAAAAGCAGGGTGGGTGGTGGTGTTGTGTGTGTGTTGTGTTGTGTGTTGTGTGTTGTGTGTGTGTTGTGTGTGTGTGTGTGTGTGTGTGTGTGTGTGTGTGTGTGGTTTGTGTGTGCGTGCGTGCGTGCGTTCGTGCGTGCGTGCGTGTGTGTGTGTGTGTGTGTGTGTGGTTGTGTGGTTTGTGCCTGGTTGGTGTGTGTGTGCGCGCGCGGTTGGATGTGTGAATGTAGCCCATAATATTGTTTGGAAATATCTATATTAAAGTATTTTTTAATTTACATTATGTATGTTATATTTCCTCATTGTGGTGATAGTGTCCGAGAGAGAGAGAGAGGAGAGAGAGGAGAGGAGAGAGAGAGAGAGAGAGAGAGAGAGAGAGGCGAGAGAGAGAGAGAGAGAGGAGAGCGAGAGAGAGAGGGAGAGAGAGATCAGAGATAGAGAGATGGTATAAATGGGATAAAGGTGTTACTGAAATTTAAGATGGTAATGTGAGTAATAAAAAGATGACTTGACAGATAGCGATAGATAGATAGTGAGAATAGAGATAGAGTAGAGAGAGAGAGATGAGATAGAGAAGAGTATAGAGAGAGAGAGAGAGAGAGAGGAGAGAGATAGAGAAGAGTAGAGAGAGAGAGAAGATGAGCAACGACAAATTGCTGATTATTTTTCCGCACCCAAACCTATCCCCACCCACACCACACCCCAACCAACCCCACCCACACCCCACACCCACACCACTTCCTAAATTTATAAATTAATACTACATAAGGTTTAATTTCGTATTTTTTTTTTTCGCATAGGTGTAAAAAAAAAAAAAAAAAAAAAAATCGGTCATTATAAGTGGGTTATGACTTCCCCGGTCAACCTGTTTTCAAAAATGTGCAATGAGGTGTTTGGCCATGGGGGAACTATCCAAAAACCAAAAACCACACCAACCAAAACCCACAGACAGAAATTCCATAAATAAATTATTTGAATTTTTTAAAATTTAGTATTTTTTTTTCCTGAATAAAAAGAATTAAATTTTCTGAAACAAGAAGCTTTAACTCGTTAAGTGTATAAGGGAAGACCGTGGGGTTCCTGCACGGGCTGCGACAATAGGCAATGGGTTGGCCATTATTTCATAATTATTATAGCAATCGGATTTTTTTTTGTTTTGCTTTTTCTGTGACCCAATATAGATTTCCCTTTTGAAAAGTCAAAGGAACCTAACCTTAGCATGACCAAATTATCCCACAACAACAAATAAATGAAAAATAAAATATATTAATAGGTTATAGAATAACGTTTTTTTTAAAGATTTATTTGTTATTTTAATTATCCCTTTTATTTATTTATTTGTTATTTTTATTTTTATTTTTGATGTGGGAATAATTGAAAAGGTTCCTTTACCTTCCCTTTGAATGTTCTCAAGGAATCCACATTGGGTCTTTTTTCGGCAGTTTGCCAGACATGATTATGATTCCAATTTGTATACCCAGGTTATTCAAGTATGTCGCGAACCCAGTACGGTTGCAAGGTTTTGCTCAGTGGTCGCCAGTGTAACAGATAATTATATTAATAATATGTGAAATGCATTAATGAGAGAGGATTCCCGATGGTAAAGGCAGGACTTGTACGCATATATAAATTTACTGATTGGCAAATGAGATTAGGGCGTCATCCTGCCTTCTATCTCGGCAATCCCCCTCTCTCTCCTCTACTCTCTTTTCCTTCTCTCTCTCTCTCTCTCTCTCTCTCTCTCTCTCCTCTCTCTTCCCCTTCTCTCTCTCTTCTCTCTCTCTCTCCTTCCTCTCTCTCTCTTTTCTCTTCTCTCTCTTCTCCCCTCTCTCTCTCTCTCTCTCTTTCTCTCCTCTCTCTCTCTCTTTTCTCTCTCTCTCTTCTCTCTCTCTCTCTCTCTCTCTCTCTCTCTCTCCCCCTTTCTCTCTCTCCTCTCTCTCTCTCTCTCTCTCTCTCTCTCTTCTCTTTTCCCCTCCTCTCCTCTCTCTTCCTCTCTCTCTCTCTCATTAATGCATTTCACATATTAAGATAATTATCTGTTTACGACGTGGCGACCCACTGAGCAAACAAAAGCTTGCGACCCAGTATTGGGGTCGCGACCCATACTTTGAAGAACCATGACCTATACTACTTGGACCTCATAATCATGTCTGCAGCTGCCAGAAAAAAAGACCCAATGAGGATTTCCTATATCAGTGTTCTTCAAACTTTTTTCATTGCGACCCCTGGAGTTTGATTTTATGCATTCACGGGCTATTGTACGTATGTTGCTACTTTCTCTCCAATGTGAATTTTTTTTACAATTACAAACATACATACATATCCATATATTGTGTTTATGTCTGTATTTTTTTAGGTAATGGTGATAGGTAGAAGGATAACTGTAGGATACCTTCAAACGTGAAACTCTCCAGGCTGCCAAGGAGTGTATTGGGGAGCGCCTGAGGTCAAGGCGGGTTTTTGTCTTGACGGAGGACGCGGGAAAGAATATCGAGGTTATATCTTCATCTTTTTTCATAGTAATGTTTAGCGTCAGATTTTCCCATAATCTCTTTTGAGGTTAGACGGTGTCGATGATACGCTTTCAATTATACTACCGGCGTTCATCATTTAAATTTGTGGCATAAGAAGAATTACACAATAACAAAAAAGAAGGTATATTGTACATATCTGTAAGCAACAATCCGGCGTAGAGGAGGCCAAGAGGGCGCCCCGCCCACAAAGCTCGTGGTTAGGGCAAGTTGATGTTCCCTGTTGAGAGTTGCTTGGTAGGGGAGGGAGCCCTGCATGGGGACTAGCGCATTGTGACCCCGAGAGCGGCGTCGTAGGGTGGGCGAGGCAACGCGCCCCCCGGCGTAGCCCCCAATGATTGATTGATTGCTAGGTAGTAGGTTTTTGCATATTATTATTATATTATTTTATCATCATTTCTATTATTATTTGTCATATAACTCATATTATTATATTAATTACTATTATATTTTAATATTGTTTTTCAAAATCAAAATGATATAAAACTTAAAAATGAGTGGTTTTTTTATTATTGACATACATTGTGAATATAGTCTATATAAAATAACAATTGTATACAGCATTCATTTTTGAAAATACCTACACCATCTCAAAAGACAATGGCATTGGCCTAAGATTACAACTCATTATGGGCCCCATGTGAGATGCCCACATGGGGTCCATAAAGCTGCCCACATAAGACATGCATCCCAGTATCTGGTGTTGGCTGCGTATAGGCCGAGACGTTGCACATATGAATGATGCATTATTATATATTGTTAAAGGGCTTTGTAAAGAGTTAATATACAAAATAAAATTATAATCTTACACATTTTGAAATCTGTAAGGTTTTCACTTTTCTTTAGCATATATTAACTATTATGTCCAAATTAGCCCCTTAGCAATAATAATGCATCATTAATATGTGCAATAACCACGTTAATATAATGCCATGCCCACACAATGCCCATATGAATCCAACATATATCTCATGTCTAACCCAACATTTTGAATTTTTTCTTCAATATAGTGGATTTTTTTTATCATTTTTTTTTTTTTTTTTTTCAAAATTGTTGTTTTTCTTCTAATTTTATTTTTTTCTTCAAAATTTTGGATTTTTTTCTCAATTTTGATTTTTTTGGATTGATTATACTCAATCCAAAAAGAATTAAAATTGAGAAAAAACATTCACAATTTTGATAAAAAAATCCAAAATGTTGAAGAAAAAAATTTTAAAAAAAAAAGAAAAAAACATTTTTGAAGAAAAAAATTCCTAAATTTTGAAGAAAAAAAAAGGAAAATTTTGGGCTAGACATGAGATACAGGTTGGATTCATATGGGTATTGTGTAGGCATATAAATCAAATCAATCATGTCTAGCCCACCTGGGACCCACATAGTTCCCATAAGCCCACATAGGTCCCATGTTAAGCCCACCTGTGGGACCACAATAGCCATCCATAAAAACCCACCTGGGACACCACATAGTTCCCATAAGCCCACCTGGGACCCACATAGTTCCCATAAGCCCACCTGGGACCCACATAGTTCCCATAAGCCCACCTGGGACCCACATAGGTCCCATGTTAAGCCCACCTGAGACCCACATAGGGCAGCCCACATGCGGCGCACACGGTGCGCGTGGACAAAGCTATATGGGCCCCATGTGATATGCCCACATGGGGCACATATAGTAGCCCACATGGGGCCCACATGGGTCCCATGTTCCGGTGCTGGCTGGGTATGTGTGTGAGTGCATGTGTGTATGTATGTGTGTGTGTGTGTAGTATGTGTTTGTGTGTGTGTATGTGTGTGTGTGTGTATTCATCTAGTTGTATTTTACAGGGCCTGAGCAACGCTCGTATGGCCCCGTCTCCATAATTCACATTTTTTATGATTCATCCTAGTGCTTAGTGTTGGCTGAAGCCACCACCCCGGGAGGCGGGTCACAAGCCCCGGCTAACACCCGGTACCCATTCACTGCTGAGTGGACAGGGGCTCGGGTTTTAAGGAAACAACCCATCTGTTTCCATTCCGCCCGGGGATCGAACCCGGGACTTCTCGGTTGTGAACCGAGTGTGCTACCCTTACACTACGGAGTACCTAAGTGTGTGTGTGTGTGTGTGTGTGTGTGAGTGTGGTAATTCTGCATGCGGCAAGCTGTAAAAAAATAAGCCTGGAACTAGTATATAATAAAAAAAAAAATAAAAAAAAAAAAAAAAAAAAAATTGGATCACAATCGGCGCGTGGCAGCCACTGGGGCGCTGAACACGTTAGCCTTGGCATGGATGGACACAGCGACTTATATAAGGAAAACAGTAAGTCTTTTACGCTATAGAACATGGTACTTGTGTGATCGAACTGCTCAGGTTTAATGGAAACCCACATGTTCATGAAGGCCTTATGTATGAAAGGAAAAAAAAAGAAAAAAATGCGATTGCGGACTGGTGCAGGTCGGAATTACGGAATTGCGATTGCGGAATTGTAAAAAAAATTGCGATGCCCACCTCTGCTAAAAAGAAATATGGTTCAGAGTAGTAGTTCTCTTCTGCACATATATACATCATACAGTATATCCTTCCATCCATATACTAGACTTGTGTCCCTCAAACAAGGGTGGTAGCCGAGACAAAGCATTTATACAGGAATTCAGGAGTGAAAACTTTCCCATCCCAGTCTTGTCTACGCCTTGTTCGTTGTGGGAGGTAAAATAAACAGCAGGGGGGTTCCAGCTTCTCGCTCCCTCATTTACAATGTAAACCCCTTACCAAATGCAGGTAATATAATAATAACAATGATAATAATAACAATAATATTTTTATTTTCAACATGAATTATTTATGAACTTAACCTATAATATCAACCCCCAAGACACTCCCCCTCTCTCTCTCTCTCTCTCTCTCTTCCCCCTTCCCCTTCCCCTTCCCTCTCCCTTCTCTCTCTCTCCTCTTCTCTCTCTCTATATTCTCGTCTCTCTCTCCTCTCTCTCTCTCTCTCCTCTCTACTCTCTCTCTCTCCTCTCTTCTTCTCTTCTCTCTCTCTCTCTCTCCTCTCTCTCTCTCTCTTCTCATCCTCTCTTCTCTCTCTCTCCTTCTCTTCCTCTGTCTCTTCCTCATCTCTCTCTCTCTCCCCTCTCTCTTCTCTCTCCTCTCTCTTCTCTCTCTTCTCTCTCTCTCTCTCGTATATTCTCTCTTCTCCTACTATCTTCGTTCTCTTATTCTTCTCTCTTCTCTCTCATATATATTATTTACTATAATATCATCTATATTATATTTATTATTTTATATATATATATATATATTTATATGATATATATATATATACTATATATATACTATATATATATATATATATTATATATAGTATATACATATATATATATATATATATATATATTAATATAGAATAAATATCTAATAACTAATATATACACAATATAATAACTATATATATATATATATATAACAATATATATATAATATTATATTATATAATATATATATATATATATGAATATATTATAATATCTATGTGTCTAAATACCACACACACACACACACTCACACATACACCACACACACCACACACACCACACACACTACCACCTCATACACACATACAACACAATATATCACACACATACATACACTATGCATCACTCACACACACACACACAACACACACTGAAGATGGCGTGTAGTCATGCCTGTACTTCGCGAACACTTGGGGGAGGCAATCCCATCAATTTCTAAATCTTTCCTTGTCTACAAATGTTCGCTCAGTCTCCTCTTGGGACCGCTCCACTCCCCCTGAATAGCCACCCTGTTTCAACCTTCCGACTTGTTAGCTCCCTGATGAGTAATCATAGTTTTAATCCGCACCAACAGTATGAACATTTAAACAATCCCTACCATCCCTCCTCTTCCCTCCCTTCTCCTTCCATTGAGCCCTTCAACTGGTCCTTCTACCATCAGACAGGATGAGTAACTTTTAAATATTTACATTCTTTGTTTCGGAAAAATAATGGCTATAGCAAAATATATTCGTAAACTGAGAGAAGGGTGTTGGTGTGTGTGTGTGTGTGTGTGTGTGTTGTGTGTGTGTGGCTGTGTGTGTGTGTGTGTGTGGTGTGCTGGTGTGTGTGTGTGTGTGTGTGTTGTGTGTCTGTGTGTGGTGCGTGCGTGCGTGATCGTGATGCTTTGTGTGTGTATGTGTCATTGTGTGTTTGTGTCGCGCGCAGCCCGGAGTGAATAGCATAATATTGTTTGGAATACTATAATAAAGTATGTTTAATTTTAACATTAGATGTGTATATTCGTATGTGATTGAGAGGACGAGAGAGATGAGAGAGAAGAGAGGAGAGACGAGAGAGAAGAGAGAGAGAGAGAGAGAGAGGAGAAGAGAGAGAGAGAGAGAGAGAGAGAGACGAAGAGAGAGGAGAGGGGAGAGAGAGGCTAACGAGAGTAGATAGAGAGTTGAACTCCTGCAAACAACATAAGAGAATAGAGAGAGTAGGGTAGAGAAGAAGTACTGGTAATATTTTAATCCTCCAAACAACTCTGAACATTAATTACTCCTAAGGCTAAAAATGGAGATCATGGCAAGAAGGCTTGGATCCATAATCAAAGCATGAAGTGGGAAAGTGCAGTGACTACCATTAAGCATTGTCGAAGTCAGTACTGACCACAGCATCAGCAACACACACACACACACAACACAGCACAACGAAACTTCGTATTAATATGATTAATATACTGTCTTTAATCAATAGTTTGTTTCACTTAATTTTAACTACAAAAGTTTATACTTACTGCTTCCTCTCTCTCATCTCTTTCTCTCTCTCTCTCTCCTCTCTCTCTCCTCTCTCTCCTCTCTCTCTCCTCTCTCTGCTATCTTCTCTTTATCTCTCTCTCTCTCTCTCTCTGTCTTATTCTCATTCTCTCTCTCTCTCTCTCTCTCATCTCTCTCTATCTCCTCTCTTCTACTCTCGCTTAGAATATACGATCGATTCAGATATGACTAGGTTTAAGTAGTATGGATGGGCCCCAAAAATAGCAAGCAGTAGTAACTAGTCAGTAGCAGTAGTGGTGTCAGTATTGCCTTGTTTTACAAGTAGGTGTTAATGATAGTAATTATAGTTTTAAGTCTCGCAATTACACTATGACAGTTTAATCAGCTCTAACGAGGGAGAGAGATAGGGAGGAGGGAAAGGAGTGAGGACGGAAGGAGGGACGGAAGGAGGAAGGAGTGAAGATGGATGGAGGGAGGGAGACAGAAAGGAAAAATGAAGGGAGGGAATGGAGGAGGGAGACAGAGGACCAGGTAGGAGGAACTGTTTTGTAAGAAGCAGGTAAGTGGAAGGCACGAGAGGGAGGGAATAAGCGGCAGGGAGACAAAAGCGTAGAGGAGGAGAAAGGGAGAAAGGGTTACTGAAATTAAAAGGAAAGGGAGGAAGAAAAAAGTTGACTGACAAAAGAGAGAAGAAGAGAAGAGAGAGAGAGAGAGAGAGAGAGAGAGAAGAAGAGAAGAGAGAGAGAGAGAGAGAGAGATGGCGAGGGAGGGAGAGATGGCCCGTGGGGTTAATAACAAACAGGGGAAGGGAGGAATGGATTGTACAGCTTTGAGGAAATATGAAGCGAAATTTATTGGAAATAGAAAAAAGTAATGGAGGAGGGAAACGAGGCCTGGTTGCACGATTTAGGTGGAAGTGACTGTAAAATGTACTGGCATGACCCGTTTTTGGCAATAAGGAAAATACCTTGAAATATTGTAGGATAAATATATATTTTTTTCATTTCAAGAAAACCCTGACAAACAAACCAAAAACACAGGGGGCAATCCTTTGGTTTTTAGTGGAAGAGAAAAATGGCAATTTAATTTTTATAACATAAAAAAATTTATTTAAATTTAAAAAATTAGTAATAGGGGTATGATGCATGGTATAACTCTATTAATTATGTGTCATGTAATTATTTTTTTTTTAATAGTATTTTTTTTTTTTTTGTTTTTTACCAATTAACCCTTTTACCAAAAATTACCGAACCCTTGCATGCATTTGTGATGTTTAGGCCCCCCCGGAAACACTTGCCAAATTTTTATTGACAAAANGGTGTGGGGGTGTTGTGTGTGTGTTGTGTGTGTGTGGGGTGTGTGTGTGTGGTTGTGTGGTGTTTTTGTGTGGGGTGTATTTACCTAGTTGTAACATACAGGAAAAGAACTATGCTCGTACTGTCCGTCTCCAACTACTATATCCAGTTTGCCTTTGAAGTCCTATATACTTCTTGCATTAATCACTTTTGCATCAAGGTTGTTCCAGGTTTCTATGCTTCTATACGGGAAGCTGTATTTTTTTATATCCCTCTTGCATGTTGTCCTTTTCAATTTCTTCTCATGACCTCTTGTACTTCTGTCGTCCCACACAAACAGATAATTTCTATCAATTTTTTCCAGACCCATTGATGCTCTATACACTGCTATAAAATCTCCCCTTTTTCTTCTTTTCTCAAGTGTGTGTGTGTGTGTGTGTGTGTGTGTGTGTGTGTGTGTGTGTGTGTGTGTGTGTGTGCGTGCGTGCGTGTTCTTATCTTACCTATTTGTACAAAAAAAATAAAAATAAACGTTGTACCGTAATATATATATATTTTTTTAGATCACTACTTCCATGTAGCCTTATTACTAGGTCAGGGAGGAAAATAAAACAAAAGTTGTGCAAAACTAATATATTGAAAACAACAAGAAAATCTATATTCCATCTTTTATATGATAAATACGAGAGCGGAAGGGAGTCTACCGCCACCGTCAGCCACCTGTGTCTGGGGGAACAAATAACAAATTGTGAGCTATTCGGCTGTGATGATACTTTCTTGATTCGAATTGAATAAAATTATATCAAGTATAGGCGTCCAGTCTCTGGCCCCTTTGCTTTTGGCTCAGTTCTTACGGCTGGAACGTGGCAGCGAGCCACGTTCCAGCCAATTAACTCATTACGCTAATTACTCATTAAGGGTTTGTTCTACGCAAAAAGTTTGTTTCACAGACCCCGATTGATTTTGACAGCACTACTTGCATGTCAAATTTTAGCTCAATCCGACAACATTTAGGAGTAGTTATACACTTTTTGGCTTAAACTTGGTTCCACGGGTCTTATGGTAAGAAGCAGATCGCTTCGCTCGCTGACAATTAAATTTTATTCTGGCGAACTACCTTCATTTATACGAAACTTTACACTCACAATGAATTTAGTTTCAATAAAACTTCTTTTTATACATGAAAATTACACCTTTGAATCTATGTATGCGAGAGGAGAGCCCGCCACCAGCGACATGTTTACTGCGGAGAAATCAGGGGTAATTATCAAGAGGTGCTTGACCGGACGGTAATTATAGAGAGGTGGGGGAAAAAAAGGGTGGATCGAGGAGAAGGTGTCGTAGTGAGGAGGTGACTGTCCTGATGACAATTGTCGCGAGGAGATAGGTGACTGGTGGCCGGGTGTAGGAGAAGGAGGGTTACTTAAATTATCGTTCAGAGCCAATCGCTATTCAAGGAAAGACGTGAAAGCTGCAAGAAAGCCAAGCTGTAAAAAAAAAAAAAAAAAAAAAAAAAAAAAAAAAAACTAGTTACAACAGCTGGCGTCTCTTGTCAGCGTGTGCATCGTCTGCATGTGTACATTTGCTGGCCGGTAATTCGAGCACGTGGAGACCAGCAGGATGAAACCCCTCACAACACGTTGTCACCTGCGCTTCCATGATATTACATGTCCCCCCACGCCTGTGAGTGTGATAGCCTCACCCGTCTTATACAGTGCTTATAGTTTATGATCCAGCCTGGATTCCTCGCAAGCCTTAACAACACCGAGACCAAGAACGCCAGGATGAGTGAACAAGAGCATTGATGAGTTCTGTGCAATATGTATAAGAAGGAACAACAATAGCATGTTTATAATGTATTCCCTAAGGCCACAGGAAGGTAAGGACATCCGTAATAAGTGAACTTATAAAGTAACACTTTAGATCTTTCTTAAGTGAACTATGAATATGATTATGAACATAACTAATAGGTAACTATAATTAGTACAGGCTTGTATGTTTCGGAGACATAACAACTGTGTGTATGGCACGAGGCTGAATATTGTGTTATCCTTCATTCCTTCTTTCCTTCAGTTTCAAGTAAGATCTTGCTTTCCTGAATGCTCTGAGCCTCCTCAGGGTCGAATGTCGCAATAACAGGTTCAATGACGTCGAAGTTTTTCCCATCGTACGTTGCAGCATCGCCTCACCTCACCCTCACCTCACCTAACCACACCTCACCTCACCTCACCTCCCAGTACCACTTGTGCTCAGATGAATATTTTACCAAAATATGCATTTATATGCAGTTATCTAGGAAATATGCACTTATCATAGAAATCACGCAAAATATGCATTTGCATATGAAATATGCAAATGCATAACTATCCGGGCCCTACACATTACCATGGTTTTATTTCGATAAAATTGATACATTCTCTATCTCACCATCGTCTTCTCTTCCACCACCACTGTGTTATTTATAGTATACTAGCCACAAAGCCGCCCGCCGGGCGGACTTTTTGGCTAGCTCCTGCGGAGGGCTATTGGTGGTGGGCCTTTCGGCCCACCAAACACGGACTCTCCAGATAGCCCCTTCTAACTTTCCTGAAATCATGGATGTAGAAATGTATGTATTAACGCCAACCCATTCACTCACCCATTACCCATCACCCCCCACCCATTCACTCACCCATTACCCATCACCCCCCACCCATTCACTCACCCATTACCCATCACCCCCCACCCATTCACTCACCCATTACCCATCACCCCCCACCCATTCACTCACCCATTACCCATCACCCCCCACCCATTCACTCACCCATTACCCATCACCACACACCCATTCACTCACCCATTACCCATCACCCCACACCTATTCCCTCACCCATCACCCCCAACCCATCACCCCCCACCCATTCACTCACCCATCACCCCACACCCATTACCCATCACCCCACCCATTCACTCACCCATTACCCATCACCCTAACCCTACATCAAGGTTTCCTCAATTCTCGCAACCCACTTTTTTTTCACAATTATCGCTAATAGGCTGCTAAAAAAGAAAAAAAGAAAGTGATCGAATCATCTCATAAGTGGGCTTAAAACCTTCCCCTGGTCAACCCGGTTCCAAAAATGTGCCATATTAGGTGATTGCGCCACGGGGGGCGGAACCTATAACACACACACACACACACACACACACACACACACACACACACACACACACACACACACACACACACACACACACACACACACACACAGACAGACAGACACACTTTCGCTTATATTATTATAGATACTGTGTTTATGTATTTATTCATCTATTTTTTTATTTTTTTATTCCTGAAAAATGTCTCTGATATGAGGTGATTTTATAATACATTTCCTCTTTCTCCTCTTCAACCGGGTATTACTATCCACCTCATATTACATGTGGTTGAAAAACCCTACTTTTAAATCATCATTTCACTATCCTCCATCCAAGTGTCTTATATAATCTTTCTTTTTTCTACACATGCTTTGGAAGGATTGAAGAATACTCCGAACTTCGGTGACTGGTGGCGAATATACATGTTCCTACTACGCCACATGTTACAAGGAGCGCTCATTTCTTTTGACGATAACCATGGTAAATCATAAGTGCTCCACCTATTTTTTTTTATTTTTTTTATAATCTACGACAAGACTTCCCGACTTTCTCCTACATACCTACACCCCACCCCTCCTACCAATTGTGTACGCTCCTCCCCTTTCATAGTAGGGATAAAAGAAAAGAAGGAAGGACGGGAGGAATTTTTACAACAGATTGAGAGATGTTAGAAAAAAAGATAAAAGAACATAAATCTTATAATCATCCTTGATCTCGAAAGAATACAATCCCATGGAAATTGTGGGTAAAGCCTTATATAACATATTAAAAGGTTATGGTTCTTTGAGTTTAGCGTCTCTATGGAGTACATTCTCCCATGTAAGTTCCTTTGTGGCTAGCAACCAATTAGGTTGTGAA
>JACEEZ010019049.1:0-15000 GCA_016584305.1 Chionoecetes opilio | reverse complement strand
GTTGTTGTGGTCTTCTTTATTATCTGTATTAATATTGTTGTTGTTATTATGTTTATTATTATTGTTGTTCTTGTTATCTTCGTTATTGTTATTTTTCTTTTTATTACCATAATTATTGTTCGTCTTCTTCTTCTTATTATTATTATTATTATTATTGTTGTTGTTGTTAGAAACCCATAATTACTGAGAAAACCCGTCTAGTGTTTGTTTCAGGCAGGAGAAGTTTACCGAGTGGCGTTCCCGAAGGCCCGAGTTCGATCCCGAGTGAGACCCATAAATCCACTTAAAACCTTTCTGCACCGTTGAGTGGCCTAAGAACACCCACATGCTGCCCATTAACTCTACCTTGGATTGCGAGTGCATCGGAGGACACAGGGGGGCGGCATGAGCCTCTAATCACAGGCGTCACTATAACAATCCTGCCTGCGCCACCAAGGGCGAGGACCAACAACCATCACAGCCCTCAAGTGAACCTCCAGGGCCTGCCATCCCACCCCTGGAGCTCACTACCAAACGGCGCAATAAGCATACATGTAAAAAAAGGAAAAAAAGAAAAAGAAAAAAGACGTAACAGGTTTATGACGAGATAAAATGTAAGTCACCTCGGTTTTTTTTTTCTTTTTTGTTTTCCCCTTTTATACTACCACACACTACTACGCAAACAGCCAAGTACACGAGGGAACAGGGTACAGTGAGGGTACTTAGGGAGCAACCGTGCCTGCAGTGTGTATGAGAGCCTCCTCCACTCAGCACCAGGGCCCCGTCAGCAGCACTAGTGAGGCGAGGGGACGCTAAGCAGCACTAACGCGTACAGGACGTGTTCAGTACGAGGGCAGACTTCAAGCACCGTCTCAAGGTCTTGTTGTTATGCTTATTTTTATTTGCTTTAGTACTTCAGTTCTTTCCTCATGTCTTTTAGTAGTTCAGTTCTTTCCTCATGTCTTTTAGTAGTTCAGTTCTTTCCTCATGTCTTTAGTGTTCAGTTTTTCTCTTGTTTTAGTAGTTCAGTTTCTCAGTTTTAGTACTTCTCTTTCCTCATGTCTTTTAGTAGTTCAGTTCTTTCCTCATGTCTTTAGTATCAGTTCTTTCCTCATGTTTTTTAGTACTTCAGTTCTTTCCTCATGTCTTTTAGTATCATTCTTCNCTATGTCTTTTATCTTTTTTTGTCTTTTAGTACTTCAGTTCTTTCTTTTTTGTCTCTTCTTTTAGTACTTCAGTTTTTCCTATTCTTTTAGTACTTCAGTCTTTCCTCATGGTCTTTTAGTACTTCAGTTCTTTCCTCATGTCTTTGTATTCAGTTCTTCCTATGTCTTAGTACTCATTCTTCCTCATGTCTTTTATACTTCAGTTCTTTCCTCATGTCTTTTAGTACTTCAGTTCTTTCTCATGTCTTTTAGTACTTCAGTTCTTTCATGCTTTTAGTACTATTCTTTCCTCATGTTTTAGTCTCAGTTCTTTCCTCATGTCTTTTAGTACTTCAGTTCTTCCTCAGTTTTAGTACTTCAGTTCTTCTATGTCTTTAGTAGTTCAGTTCTTTCCTCATGTCTTTTAGTACTTCAGCTCTTTCCTCATGTCTTTTAGTAGTTCAGTTCTTTCCTCATGTCTTTTAGTAGTTCAGTTCTTTCCTCATGTCTTATAGTACTTCAGTTCTTTCCTCATGTCTTT
This sequence comes from Chionoecetes opilio, assembly GCA_016584305.1. Classification (NCBI taxonomy): domain Eukaryota; kingdom Metazoa; phylum Arthropoda; class Malacostraca; order Decapoda; family Majidae; genus Chionoecetes; species Chionoecetes opilio. Next base: position 13,335 of record JACEEZ010019049.1, on the reverse strand, counting down.
TAGTACTTCAGTTCTTTCCTCATGTCTTTTAGTAATTAAGTTCTTTCCTCATGTCTTTTTAGTAGTTAAGTTCTTTCCTCATGTCTTTTAGTAGTTAAGTTCTTTCCTCATGTCTTTTAGTAATTAAGTTCTTTCCTCATGTCTTTTAGTAATTAAGTTCTTTCCTCATGTCTTTTAGTAATTAAGTTCTTTCCTCATGTCTTTTAGTAATTAAGTTCTTTCCTCATGTCTTTTAGTAATTAAGTTCTTTCCTCATGTCTGTATGTTATGTTGTTGTTGTGGTTGTTTATTTCCTGTAAGCTTTCGGGTGTAAATATAATCATTAGTATTATTCCACGATGTAATTAGCGGGTCCACGATCTACTAAGTACTTACAGTCTATCTTATTAACGAGGCAAAAATTCCATTCTGTTTTAAGGTCTCATGCTTAAAATGATGCCTCTGTTTACCTGACAATATGGTTAACTATGATAAAATACAGCTGACATTAAGAAGAAGCGTAGTATTCCCTCCTCCTGGCATATATCCATTCTGTTTTAAGGTCTCATGCTTAAAATGATGCCTCTGTTTACCTGATACTACGGTTAACTATGATAAAATACAGCTGACATTTAGAAGAAGCGTAGTATTCCCTTCTCCTGGCATCAAATATCAGTCAGTAAGCAGCAGGAGGGCAGGATTTCTCACCTCGTTAAAAAAATACTCTATATCATGACTTACTCACCCTGGGGACGTGACGTAACCAACATTAACTAAAACTGCTTTTTCTGGACATTATAGACTCCATAGAGGGTATAATTCAAGGACGTATAGTAGGATGCAAGAAAATGAAACGTAAAAAAGGAAGGAATAGGATAATAAGGAAGGAATATAGAAGATAAGATAATAGAAGATAATAGAAGATAATAGAATAATAATAGAAGATAATAGAAGATAATAGAATAATAATAGAAGATAATAGAAGATAATAGAATAATAATAGAAGATAATAGAAGAAGAATAGAAGATAATAGAAGATAATAGAATAATAATAGAAGATAATAGAAGATAATAGAAGAAGAATAGAAGATAATAGAAGATAATAGAATAATAATAGAAGATAATAGAATAATAATAGAAGATAATAGAAGATAATAGAATAATAATAGAAGATAATAGAATAATAATAGAAGATAATAGAAGATAATAGAATAATAATAGAAGATAATAGAAGATAATAGAATAATAATAGAAGATAATAGTAGATAATAGAATAATAATATAAGATAATAAGGAGGATAATAGCCGACAGGTGCTAGAGGCTCCAACGAAACAAAGAGAGAAAATATATAATTAAGATGTAACACAAAAATCTCACTCATTTGATAATTGAACTCGAGTGTGTACACAGAACAGGTGCGGCCCTCTCTCTCTCTCTCTCTCTCTCTCTCTCTCTCTCTCTCTCTCTTCTCTCTCTCTCTCTCTCTCTCTCTCTCTCTCTCTCTCTCTCTCTCTGCTTATACTTTGCCCAAAAACCTGTTGCCAAATAGACCAGTGTGATATATGGTCCCTTGTGCCTTGAGGGAGGGAACGAGGAGGAGGAGGAGGAGGAGGAGGAGGAGGAGGAGGAGGTGGAGGAGGAGGAGGAGGAGGAGCAGGAGGAAGAGGATTATATAGAATTACAAACATAGGAAGAAAATATACCATAAATAATGTCAGTCTATAATGAGGGTATCTGCAGAGCTACACACTACCACAATACTACGATTCTTTGCAGCAGAGTGGTTAGCGGAACCAAGTGGCGTACTCGGTGACCCGAGGTTGATCCCCCGTTAAGGGCCAAATCCACCTTAAAATATTTCTGCACCGTCGAGTGGCCTAAGAACACCCCACATGCTGCCCATTAACTCTACCTTGGATTACGAGTGCATCGGAGGACACAGGGGGGCGGCATGAGCCTCTAATCACAGGCGTCACTATAAAAATCCTGCCTGCGCCACCACGGGCGAGGACCAACCATCACAGCCCTCAAGTGAACCTCCAGGGCCTACCATCCGAGCCTTAGAAGACACTGCCTACAGGCGCTAGAGGCACAAATGTAAAAAAAAAAAAAAAAAAAAAAAAAAAAATATCATACTCCATGTGTGAGAACAGGCTAGTACAGACCCAGGCTGCTCCCCGTGTTCCCCTCCTATGGCAACACGCTGGTTTATAAGAAACAATTGGAAAGGAACACGTAGTACCTTGTAGTTTAACAGTTTATGGAACATTTTATCATAGCAAACAATGATGCTAGAGCAAGATTATGTATGCTAGAGTTTTGCTGATGATGGATCATTCGGGGAAGAGGAAGGAGGAGTAAGACAAAAGAAGAAGAGGGTTTAGTAAAAGACAAAAAGAGGAGCGGTTAGTAAGCAATATAAGAAATTAAAAAAAGGAGGTTTGTACGAAAAAAGAAAAAAAAGAAAAAAGGAGAGAGCCTACCATTAGATACACGAGGAGACTCACATTCATCTCCCTGTATAGTTACGGCCATTACCCTAGCCACCACCTAGCCTAATGACCTATAGACACACAGTAAGTTAGCCATTAACCTAACCACCATCTAGCCTAATGACCTATACACACACAGTAAGTTAGCCATTAACCTAACCACCATCTAGCCTAATGACCTATAGACACACAGTAAGTTAGCCATTAACCTAACCACCACCTAGCCTAATGACCTATACACACACAGTAAGTTAGCCATTAACCTAACCACCACCTAGCCTAATGACCTATACACACACAGTAAGTTAGCCATTAACCTAACCACCATCTAGCCTAATGACCTATACACACACAGTAAGTTAGCCATTAACCTAACCACCATCTAGCCTAATGACCTATACACACACAGTAAGTTAGCCATTAACCTAACCACCACCTAGCCTAATGACCTATACACACACAGTAAGTTAGCCATTAACCTAACCACCACCTAGCCTAATGACCTATAGACACACAGTAAGTTAGCCATTAACCTAACCACCACCTAGCCTAATGACCTATACACACACAGTAAGTTAGCCATTAACCTAACCACCACCTAGCCTAATGACCTATACACACACAGTAAGTTAGCCATTAACCTAACCACCACCTAGCCTAATGACCTATACACACAGGCTGAATCCTAGTAAGCACAATAATAGTTAAAGAATGCCTGCCTGTAACATAGATAAAAAAAAAAAAAAAAAAGTTATATATATATATAATATATATATATAGGTATATATAAATCAAATATTCAAACAAAAATATATAAAATAAAATAAATAAAATAAAATCAATAAAAATAATATAATAAAATATATAAAATACAAATAATAAAATAATAATAAAATAATAAAATAAAATAAAAACGTTAAAAAAAAAACCAAAAAAAGAAAAAGAAAAAAAAATAAGTATAAATAAAATAAAATATAAGAATAATATTTTTTTATATTAAACATATATAATAAAATGAATAGAAATAATAAAATGCTCAGAAATGACGTTTTTTTCCCTTATCTGTGTTTGTATAGTAATAATCTTGTTGTTGTATTTGGCAAAGTTAGTGTTAATGCTGATTGCCGAGTGTGCATTACTGGTCTCTGCACCGCGTAACTACATGATGGAGGAGGAGGAGGAGGAGGAGGAGGAGGAGGAGGAGGAGGAGTGGTAAAGAACGATAACATGATGAACGAGGAGATGAAGGAAGAAGATGAGGATAGATGAAGAACGAGGAGGAGGAGGAGGAGGAGGAGGAGGAGGAGGAGGAGGAGGAGGAGGAGAGGAGGGAGGGGAGGAGGAGGAGGAGGAGGAGGTAAAGAACGATACATGATGAACGAGGAGATGAAGGAAGAAGATGAGGATAAGATGAAGAACGAGGAGGAGGAGGAGGAGGAGGAGGAGGAGGAGGAGGAGGAGGAGGAGGAGGAGGAGGAGGAGGAGGAGGAGGATAGAATTATAAACAAGAAGATGGAGGAGATGGAAAGTAAGATGAAGAATGAGGAGGAGGAGGAGGAGGAAGAGGAGGAGGAGGAGGAGGAACAGCCGCCATCTTGCATTTATTAAAGGAATTTCTTCGTGGGATACATCTATCTATAATAATATAAGCGAAAGTGTGTCTGTCTGTGTCTGTCTGTCTGTCTGTGTGTGTGTGTGTGTGTGTGTGTTGTGTGTTTGTGTGTGTGTGTGTGTGTGTGTGTGTGTGTGTGTGTGTGTGTGTGTGTGTGTGTGTGTGTGTGTGTGTGTGTGTGTGTGGTATAGGTTCCGCCCCCCGTGGCGCAATCACCTCATATGGCACATTTTTGGAACCGGGTTGACCAGGGGAAGGTCATAAGCCCACTTATGAGATGATTCGATCACTTTTTTTTTTTTTTTTTTTTTTTTTTTTTAGCAGCCCTATTTAGCGATAATTGTGAAAAAAAAGTGGGTTGCGAGAATTGAGGAAACCTTGATGTGGGGTGATGGGTAATGGGTGAGTGAATGGGTGGGGTGATGGGTAATGGGTGTGGGGTGATGGGTGAGTGAATGGGTGGGGGGTGATGGGTTGGGGGTGATGGGTGATGGGTGAGGGAATAGGTGGGGGGTGATGGGTAATGGTAAATATAAGCGAAAGTGTGTCTGTCTGTCTGTCTGTCTGTGTGTGTGTGTGGTGTGTGTGTGTGTGTGTGTGTGTGTGTGTGTGTGTGTGTGTGTCTGGTATAGGTTCCGCCCCCGTGGCGCAATCACCTCAAATGGCACATTTTTTGGAACCGGGTTGACCAGGGGAAGTTTTAAGCCCAATTATGAGATGATCCGATCACTTTTTTTTTTTTTTTTAGCAGCCTATTAGCGATAATTGTGAAAAAAAAGTGGGTTGCGAGAATTGAGGAAAGTATGTAGGGTCTAGGGTGATGGGTAATGGATTGAGGATGTAGGGTGATGGGTAATGGGGTGAGTGAATGGGTGGGGGTGATGGGTAATGGGTGTGGGTGAATGGGTGAGTGAATGGGTGGGGGGTGATGGGTTGGGGTGATGGGTGATGGGTGAGGGAATAGGTGGGGGGTGATGGGTAATGGGTGAGTGAATGGGTGTGTGGTGATGGGTAATGGGTGAGTGAATGGGTGGGGGGGTGATGGGTAATGGGTGAGTGAATGGGTGGGGGGGTGATGGGTAATGGGGTGAGTGAATGGGTGGGGGGAATACATACATTTCTACATCCATGATTTCAGGAAAGTTAGAAGGGGCTATCTGGAGAGTCCGTGTTTGGTGGGCCGAAGGCCCACCAAACACAGATGGTGGGGCCGGCCGAAGGCCCACCACCAATAGCCCTCCGCAGGAGCTAGCCAAAAAGTCCGCCCGGAGGGCGGCTTTGCGGCTAGTATACTTATAAAAGAGATTAAAGGAGGAGGAGGAGGAGGAGGAGGAGGAGGAGGAGGAGGAGAGGAGGAGGAGGAGGAAGGAGGAGGAGGAGAGGAGGAGGAGGGAGGAGGAGGAGGAGGGAGGGGGGAAAGGGGGGGGGAAAGGAAAAAAAAAAAAGGAAAAGGAAAAGGGGAGGGGGAGGGGGAGGGGGAGGGGGGGGAAAAAGGAAAAAAAGGGGGAGGGGGGGGGAGGAAAAAAAGGAGGAGGGGGAAAAAGCCGAAGGGAAAAGGGGGGTTTGGGGTGTACAGATTTAATGGTTTAAAAGGAGGAGGAGGAGGGGGAGGGGGGAAGGGGGGGGGAAGGAACAAAGGAAAAAAGGATCCAAGGAAAAAAAAGGAGGAAAGGAAAGGGGGAAAGGAGGGGGGGAAAAAAAAAAAAAAAAGGGAAAGGAAAGGAAAAAAGGGGGAAGGGGGAGGGGGAAGGGGTAAAAGGAAAAGGAGGGGGGGGGAAAAAAAGAGGAAAAGAAAACAGGAAAAGGGGAAAGGGGGGCGATTTAAGGGGGTTTTTTAAGCAATTCTTTAAGAAAGGAGGGGGGAAGGGGGAAAACCCAGGGGATACAGGGATTTGGGGGTTTTTTTAAAAAGGAAAAAAAAGGTTTTTAAAAGGGAAAAAAAAGGGGGTTAAAAAGGTGAAAAAAGAAAAAGTTTAATTAATAAAAAGGGGAAGGGGAAAATAAGGAAAAAGGGAGGGGGGCCCTACTTAAACAAAGGGAAAATGGGGGAAATACTTTAAATTGAATAAAAGGGATTTAACTTTAAAGAAAAGGGTTTTAAGGGAAGGGGGGACCTTTAAACTAAGGGTTTTTAAGGGACCCGGATTTTTTTTTAAAAAAAGGGTTTTATAAGGGGGGGGGGAAAAATTTTGGGGCGGGGAAGGGGTTTTAAGGGGAAAAAAATTTAATTAATTGAAGGGAAGGGGAAGGGGGAAAATTAAAAAAAAGGGGAAAAGGGGGGGGGGGGGGGATTTTTTTAAATTTTTAAGGGTATAAGGGGGGGGGGAATATTTAAAAAATTTAAGGGTTTTATAAGGGAGGGGGGAACTACTTAAACTGAAGGGATAAGGGGGGGGGGAAAAATTATTTTTAAAATTTAAAGGGTAAAAGGGGGGGAGGGGGACTACTTAAACTAAAAGGGTATAAGGGGGGGGAAACTTTTTAAAATTTAAAGGGGGTTTTAAGGGAGGGGGGAAAAAACCGAAGGGAAAGGAATTATTTAAAAATTTTAAGGGGTTTTATAAGGGGGGGGGAAAACTACTTAAATTTAAAAGGGGTATAAGGGAGGGGGGACTACTTAAACTGAAGGGTATAAGGGGGGGGGGAACTATTTAAAAATTTAAGGGTTAAGGGAGGGGGGGACTATTTAAAAAGGAAGGGTATAAAGGGGAGGGGGGGGGAAAAAAAGGGGGAAAGGGGGGGGGAAAACTCCCTTAAAACCCTGAAGGGTATAAGGGAAGGGGGGACCCCCCTTAAAATTTTTAAGGGGTTATAAGGGGGGGGGAAAACATTTAAAAATTTAAGGGTAAAAAAGGGGGGGGGGGGACAAATTTTAAACAAAAGGGTAAAAAAAGGGGGGGGGGGGGGAACACTTAAAATAAAGGGGTATAAGGGGGGGGGGGGACTATTTAAAAAACTGAAGGGTTTTAAGGGGGGGGGGATTTATTTAAAAAGGGGGGAAAAGGGGGAAAATATTTAAAAATAAAGGGTAAAAGGGGAAAGGGGGGACTATTTAAAAACTGAAGGGAAAGGGAGGGGGGACTCCCTTAAACTAAAGGGTAAAAAAGGGAAAGGGGGGGGGGGGACTACTTAAATTTAAGGGTAAAAGGGGAAAGGGGGGGCCCCTATTTAAAAACTAAAGGGTAAAAGGGGAAAGGGGGAACTATTTAAAAAACTAAAAGGGTAAAAAGGGGGGGGAAAGGGGGGGGGACTACTTAAACTAAAGGGGTTTAAAAAGGGGGGGGGGGGAACCTACTTAAACTAAAAAGGGATAAGGGAGGGGGGAAAACTTAAATAAAGGGGTTTAAAAGGGGGAGGGGGCCCTATTTAAAAATTAAGGGGTAAAAAGGGGGGGGGGGAAAAACTATTTAAATTAAGGGGTAAAAGGGGGAGGGGGGACTATTTAAAAATGAAGGGTAAAAGGGGGGGGAAGGGGGGGGAAACTATTAAAAATTTAAGGGGGTTTAAGGGGGGGGGGGACTCCCTTAAAATGAAGGGTAAAAGGGAAAGGGGGGGGGGATTTATTTAAAAAATTTAAGGGGTTTTTAAGGGGGGGGGACTATTTAAAAATAAAGGGGTTTAAAGGGAAAGGGGGGACAAATTTAAATGAAGGGGATAAGGGGGGGGGGACTCCCTTAAACTAAAAAGGGTAAAGGGGAAAGGGGGGGGGAACTACTTAAACTAAAGGGGGTTAAAAGGGAAAGGGGGGAAAAAATTTTTAAAAACTGAAGGGTATAAGGGGGGGGGGGACACTTAAATTTTAAAAAAGGGTTTATGGGGGAAAAGGGGGATTTAAAAAAGGGAAAAAAAGGGAAGGGGGAAAAAAAGGAGGGGTTAAGGGAGGGGGGAAAACTTAAATAAAAGGGTAAAGGGAAGGGGGGAAAAAACTTCCCTTTTCCTTTTTTAAGGGGGGGCCTCTTCTGGGGGTTTTTTGGGGGGCCCTCTTTCCTTTTTTTTCCCCCCTCTTTTTGGGGTTATAAGAAGGGAAAAAAAAAAAATTTAAAGAAAGGGGAAGGGAACTTAAAATTAATGAAAAAAAAAATAATAATTGATAATAATTAAAAAGGGAAAACTTCCCCCCCCTTCCTCTCTCTCTCCTCCTTTTCCCCCCCTTTTTCTAAACTACTTATAAACCAAAACCATTAAGAAAAACCAAAATATCAAAACTTAAAATCACCACCCCAAACAACGAACTACTACTACTACTACTACAAATACCTACTCTCTACAAAACTACTACAAAGCTATATACTTACTATTTTACTACTCCCCCCCTACAACTACTTATTTATTTATTACTACTACAAACTACTATACTCTCCTAAACTACTACTACTAAAAACTACTCCCTACTACTACTACTCCTACAAACTCCCCAAACTTCTACTCCCTACTACTACTACTTACTACTACTACTACCCTACAACTACTACTACTAATATTTACTACTTACTACTACTATTTACTACTCCTCCTACAACTACAAACTACTACTATTTACTAACTAAATACCTCCAAACAACTTACTACTATACTATTTACTACTATACTACTACAAACTACTACAAACCTACTACTACTTTTACAACACAAACAAACAAAACTACTACAAACTACTATTTCCTCCAAAAAAAAAAACTATTTACTACTACTTCCCAACTACTATTTCCTACTGCTCCTACAATTTACTATTTACTATTTACTCCCTACTACTACTACGCCCCTAAAAATTTTACTACTACTAACACTACTACAAACCACTCCTACAACTTATTTACTATTACTAATACTACTCCTTACAATTTTTTTATTTACACTATATTTAAAACACTACAAACTACTCCCTTTTACAAAAATTTTCCTACAACTACTACTATTTCTTTTCTCTTCTATTTAAAATACTATACTACTACTTCAAATACTACTACTCCCACACTACTACTACCATACATTTTCCCCCGGTTTGGCAAGAGCCCACATGGGGGTTTATTTTTAAAAAAGGTTTATGTAATAAAAATTGGGAAAAAACAAAAATTTTTGGATAAACAAAAAAAAAAAAAAAACCAGATGAAAAGGGGTTTTTAATTTAAGAAAAAAAATTTGTTTTTATTTTTAATATAAAATTTTTAAATTTTTTGGCGAAAAACAAAAAGGGTTGGAGTGCTACAAATACTTAGGACACAATTTTTCCCTTTAAAATTTTAAAGTAGTGATAAACATCGATTTTGGGGGTTTTTTTTTAAATTAATTTTTTTTTTCTTTTTCTTTTTAATAGTGTGTTTTTAGAAAAATTTTAAAGTTTTTAGTTTTTAAATGTTCTTTTTTTTTTTATTTAATTTCTTATTTGTGTCCAGAATATGGCTTTGGCCCTTGGAAGATACCTCAGTTTTTAGATCTTGTATTTTTTAAAGCGGGTTTTTGTTGCATATAATTTAAAGGGTTTTAAAAATCATGTGGGAGTCCCCTACCTATGCCCGCAAACCAATCACTGTGGGAAAAATGAAAATTTTTTTTAAGGATCTCACAGCCCTTATACAAAACTAGATTTTTTTTAAAAGACTGGGGTTTGGGGCAAAAAAAAACCTATCATTTAAAAATAATATTAAATTTTTAACCAAAAAGGTTTTTTTTATGATTTTGTAGACCCTTTATTTGATCAGTATTACAAAAATCCCTTTTTTTGGGGGGGAAAAGGTTTTGGATGTTTTTTTCCCCGGAACGGGATTTTGTTTGGGTAAGCGAAAAGGGGGAAAAGGCGAAAGGGGGCCCGTTTTTTAAATTATGGATATTAAAACCCTTCACAGCTTTAAGGGGTTTAAATTTTTATATTTCCAAAGTAGTTTACAAATTTTTATTTGTATTTTTTGTTTTTTTTTATAAAATATACCTTATAGAAATATTAATTTATATCAATGATTTAATGGTTAGCCTATCCAACATTTTGTTTTATTTGTACTGTATGAGATTTTTATTTGATATTTTTAAGGTGAAACACATGTAAATACATACCTGTAAGATGTATCATATAAGTATGTGCAAATATTGTTGTTTATAACAAAACATTTATTTTTTTTGTTGTATATGTCATGTGCGTCTACTCTACGTACTTGTAAGTTTTTACGAAATAAAATGTACTGAACTGAACTGAACTACTACTACTACTTTTAACACTACTACTACTACTTCTACTACTACTATACTACTAACTATACTACTTTATATACTACTACGCTATTACTATACTACTACTACTACTTTTCATACTATACTTCATTACTACTACTACTACTACTACTCTGTATACTTTACTATATACTGCTACTGCTACAATTACTGTCACTATTGTATCTACTTATGTTGATGGATGAGAATGAAATACGTATGAGTACACAAACTCCCCCCCCCCCTCTGCTCTTCTCTCTCTCTCTCTCTCTCTTCTCTCTCTCTCTCTCTCTCTCTCTCTCTCTCTCTCTAACCACATCATAAATCCACTCACTGCACACAATTATCAGAGAATAAGAGAGAGGAGAGAGAGAGTAGAGAGACTGAGGAGAGGAGGAGAACGAGAGAAGAAGACAGAGAGAGAGAGAGAAGGGAGCAGTGAGAGAGGATAGTAGAGAGAATGAGTGACTGAAGGGAGGACAGAGATGGAGGAGCGAGAGGGAGGAGAGGTAGCAGATGGATAGGAGAGAGGAAAGAGGGAGAGGGAGAGGAGGGAGAGGAGAGGAGAGGGAAGGAGAGAGACGGGGGGAGAGTGCGAGACAGACGGAGGGAGAATAGGATGAGACCGGGAAGCGAGGAAAGCAGAAGAGAGATAGAGAGAGGAAGGGAGGAAGCGAGAAGAGAGATGGAAGGTGAGGAGAAGGAAGAGAAGGGAAGGGAAGAGGAAGAGAGAGAGGAAGAGGATGGGAAAGGAGAGGGAAAGGGAGAGGGAGAGGAGGGAAGACGAGAGAGAGCTGGGAAGAGAGAGAGAGAGAGAAGAGGAGGAGGAGAGAGGAGGGAGAGAGGGGAGATGAGGAGAAAGAGAGAAGAGAAGAGAGGAGAGGAAGGAGGAGGGAGAGAGAGGAGGAGAGAGGAGGGAGAGAGGAGAGGAGAGGAAGAGAGGAGAGAGAGAGAGGAGGTGAGAGAATATATTGACTGACACTTGCTGATGCCCGCAAGAAAGGAAGGGAAATAATATAGAAGAGAAAGAAGGGAAGGGAAGGAAGGAAGGGATGGGAAGGAAGGAAGGGATGGGAGGGGGAAGGGAAGGAAGGGAAGGGAGGGGAAGGGAAGGGAAGGGAAGGGAGGGGAAGGGAAGGGAAGGGAAAAGAAGGGAAGGGAAGGGAAGGGAAGGGAAGGAAGGGAAGGGATGGGATGGGAAGGGAAGGAGGGATGGGATGGGATGGGAAGGGAAGGGAAGGTGAAGGGAGGGAGGAGGGAAGGGAGGAGGAAGGGAAGGGAGGAAAAGAAGGGAAGGAAGGGAAGGAAGGAAAAGGGAAGGAAGGGAGGGAGGGAAGGGAAGAAAGAAGTAAAGCGGGCGGGGGGGGGCTTAATGTTCCAAATTTTAGGTAGGTAGGAGGAGGTACGGGAGGAGAGAGGAGGATGGTGTTAAATGTTTTAAACTTACTATATATTTATCTCTCTCTCTCTCTCTCTCTCTCTCTCTCTCTCTCTCTCTCTCTCTCTCTTTAATTCCTTCCGTACATACAGCATTTCCTCTCCCTCTCTCACTTAACCCTAATTTATCTTAACTTCTCCCTTAGTAATACATCAAACACTCTCTCCTCTCTCTCTCTCTCTCTCTCTCTCTCCTCTCTCTTCTCTCTCTCTCCCCACTTCCTTCACCTACACTATTGTGTACTTTAAGCGCACGCAACTCTCTTAACTTTTCTCTTCTCTGCTCTCTCTCTCTCTCTCTCTCTCTCTCTCTCTCCTCTCTCTCTCTCTCTCTCTCTCTCTCTTCTCCTTTCCACCCTCTCTGTCTTTTCCCCCCTTTTTTTTTTTTTTCTCTCTCTCTCTCTCTCTCTCTCTCTCTCTCTTATCTCCTCTCTTCTCTCCCCTTTTTTTTTTTTTTCTCCCCTCTCTCTCGTTCTCCCAACCCCTCCTCTCTCTCTCCCCTCATTTAGAATAAGAAATACTACTAGGTTTGTGTTTATGCACGTCAGCTGACATTCCCGCGCTGTGATTGGTGGACGGTTGCCATGGCGACGGGAATACTGACCGCTGATTGGCTAGAGATTATCAGTAATATCATCCATTCATTTATAATATTTTAATTCTGCGTGCAAGCTTTTATGCACCTATGGCTATATACTCCCCCTTCTCTCTCTCTCTCTCTCTCTCTCTCTCTCTCTCTCTCTCCCCCTTTTTCCCCTCTCTCTCTCTCTCTCTTTTTTAGGTAGCGTGGTGGTTATACAGTAATGACAGTAAAGTATGTAGTAGTAGTGGTAGTAGTAGTTGTGGTAGTGGTAAAGAAGGTTGTGGTGTGAGAATGGGTGAAGTAGTAGTAGTAGTAGTAGTAGTAGTAGTAGTAGTAGTAGTAGTAGTGTAGTAGTGTAGTGTAGTGGTAGTAGTAGTGGTAGTAGTAGTGGTAGTAGTAGTAGTAGTAGTAGTAGTAGTAGTAGTAGTAATAGTATATTAGTAGAAATAGTAGTAGTAGTGGTAGTGTAGTAGTAGTGTAGTGGTAGTAGTAGTGGTAGTAGTAGTGGTAGGGGTGTAGTAGTGGTAGTAGTAGTTTAGTAGTGTAGTATGTGTAGTAGGTGTAGTAGTAGTGGTAGTAGTAGTAGTAGTGTGGTGGTAGTGTAGTGGTAGTAGTATTAGGGAGGTGTGGTAGGGGTTTGAAAAGTAGTGGTAGTGGTAGTAGTAGTGGTAGTAGTAGTAGAAAGTAGTAGTAGTAGTAGTAGTAGTAGTGGTAGTAGTAGTAGTAGTAGTAGTAGTAGTGGTAGTAGTTAGTAGTAGTATTTAGTAGTAGTGGTGGTAGTAGTAGTAGTAGTAGTAGTAGAAAGTAGTATTTAGTAGTAGTAGTGGTAGTAGTTAGTAGAATAGTAGTAGTAGTAGTAGTAGTAGTAGCAGTAGTAGTAGTAGTAGTAGTAGAAAGTAGTAGTAGTAGTAGTAAGTAGTAGTAGTAGTAATAGAGTAGTAGTGATAGTAATTTTGGGTAGTAGTATAGTTAGTATATAGTATGGTATAAATAATAGGAGAGAGTATAGTATATAAGAAAAGAAAGAAAA
>JACEEZ010019048.1:27500-40570 GCA_016584305.1 Chionoecetes opilio | reverse complement strand
GTGGTGGGAATACCGAAAATAGCCTAGCTCTTTACTGCACGAAAGCGTAACACACAACGCTGCACACACAGACACTGACACACACGAGACACTGAGCCGGCACCGTAAATCCACAGGGAAGCAGAAATTCCGTCGCGGGGGTTTGGCGCGAAGCTGAGGCACACACAATGGCTGTACTAGCGGCGTTCGGCTTCCCGTAAAAAAACTGTCCGTCACTGTCCACTAGTGACTCACTGCGCCATGTTCGTTGTGTAGGTGATCAGTCTAAGTCCAGTGTGATCACAGAAACACAAGTTTCTTTAAGTAGATTCTATTCTAGTGGTAGTAGCAATACAAATACAGAGAGGACACTAGGGAACGCCTTTACAAGCCTCAAGGCGGGTGTGACTGACTGCCAGTGGCCACCACTAGGGATTGCCAGGTACCGTTCTGCCGGCGCAAGGTACCAGGCTGCACCTGCTAACTAAACTATCCCACACGGTTTACTGAGTAAATATAAAAAACCACAGTATATTATGTTGTAATTTACGTTGAATTAATGTTTTCATGACGTTATATTGAAGTCAAAACCAGACATGACTAAAATTCACCCAAAATATCAAGATTAATAGACATACTATATATAATATACTATCATCTAATATACTATAGGAGTAGCCGTGTGTATGTGTGTGTGTGTGTCTGTCTGTCTGTTTCTGGTAGCCGAAACTGTAAATTCAATTTTGATGAGAGTAGGATTAAAAAATCGCATATATACCGTAGGTGGTAAGCGGCTTGGTCCCATGTCGATTGAATAATTTTGAAGGGGGGTTATGGGCTAAAAACACTTTAGGAGTATTAGATTACAGAAACAAATCTGCGGTAAAAGTCTTGCCGCATTCCACAAACTCAGTAGACTCATAGTATGTTTGTGTGCGTGTGTGAGTGTGTGGTGTGTTACATCTACGGTATATTAGAATTTGTGTCATTTTGTTAATAAAAAAACCCGATGTGCCTTCATAGTGGAACGACGAGTTTCGACGCAGCATTGATGTCCTCACTTTTGTATGGCTGCGAGTCATGGGTGGAAGCTGATCTTAAACCCGTTATCAAATTATACAATTGGGCCTCTAAAACAGCTTTTGGGAGTAAGAAAATCAACCCCAAACAATGTCTGCTACGCTGAGATAGGATACACAACATTACCTGATATGATTCAACTGAAACAACACAAATTCTTTTCTAAAATGAGATCCGAAAGATCTGATCTTACGGATGATCCTCTAATGTTCGCCATCTCAACCGTTTTGGGTGCCAGGACGCCTAGTGGAAGGAGAATACGTAGCTTTATGGATAATGAGATCCCTGATGTGAATACTCTATTGCAAAGTGTGATTTCATCCATTATCCAGTCAAATGCATCAAAATGTATAGTGTACAAAGACATCAACCCGACCTTAATGTTCACAATATATACACCAAACGCCATACTGTTAACGACCAACCATAGAATATCCTTTACTCGTTTCTCGGGTGTCGGGACACAGTCTGTGTATCGAAACAGGACGCTGGAATAGACGAGGGCGTGGTCGCCTCCCAGTCGAGGAGCGGCTATGCGTATGTGGGCACGTGCAGACAGAGAGACATGTTGTAGAGGACTGTCCATTTTCTATAATGTAAGACAAGCGTTTGGCCTTGACAAGTTAGAGGAACTTTATACTGGCAGATACTCACATGATACAACCTGTAAGTGATTCACGATATCCTCAGACTTTATAATGTAAGAAGCGAAGCATCAGGATATGTTGCTGTGCTGTTTTATTAATGTTTCATGTTGTGTTTATGTCCATATGTTTGTGTAATTTGTCTTGGTATTATAGGCTATTTTTATTTTTCCCTCTATATTTTGAGTTTGTATAGTAATTTTACTCCTAACATTTATGTTTTAAACTATTAAATAGGTTAGTTTTCTGCATTTTACGTTTTTCCCCGTCATGTATCGCGTGGTTTTCTTTAGCAATTTTTACACCTAACATTCATCTTTTTAGAATTTGATAATCTCTCTGGTATTACTTCTAATGTTTTTGTTTCCTTTGGTGTTTTTACTTTTTAGTAACGTTTTTCTTACTTTCCTTTTTATGACTTATTATTTTTTCACTTTTTGTCTTATTAGTGTTTTTCAGTGATATTATTTTTTAGATGAATATTTTGTAAAATTTCAGTTGAGCTACCTCTCAGTAATATAACTATTTTGGGTATGAAAAAGTTTTTTTTTTGGGACTACAGTTTAGGTGAATTTTCCATATTTTATACTGTTGAAACTTGATTTTTAGGTTAAATGTTAGGTATTTTATACAGAAATGTATGCGGGTGGTCAATAAATTTTAAATCTATCAAATCTATCTATCTGGGGTTGGAATCCCCACGGAACTTTGGTCTACCCCGGGGCACTTTGACCAGTGCCCAAAACGACAGAAAACAACAGTTTGGATTTTGCAATCACATTTTTGTCTAATATTTTACACACTACAAACATCACTACATGGGCCCGAAGGGCCCCAAGCATTTGGGTCTAATTACTATAGGAGTAGCCTGTGTCTGTGGCCCGGGTCTTTTTTGGGGGGTACCGAAACTGAAAATTCTTTTTTATGGAGTAGGATTAAAAAATCGAATATATACCGTGGGTTGGAAAAGGGGCTTGGTCCCATGTCAAATTGAATAATTTTGAAGGGGGGGGAGGGCAAAAATACTTTAGGAGTTTTAGATTAGGTAAAACTCTCCCAGTAACGTTTTTGCAGCTTTCCAAAAACCCTCAGTAAAACTCATGGACGTTTGTGTGCTTTTGGGGAAGGGTGTTTTTTGGAATCAAAAGGGGAAAAAAAGGGGTTTGGGAATCACACAAAAACAGGGTCAAACCCCAGGCATTTTGGGACCAGTGCCAAACGACAGCAACAACACGTTTGGGAAAGTTTGCAATCACTTTGGGTTGTCAATTACTACTACTAAAAAACATCAATACAGGGGCCCGAAGGGCCCAAAATCACTTGTACTATAAAATTAAAAAAAATCAAAGATTTTGCAAAAACAACGTTATTTTTTACGTGGGCTTTTGTTTGCTGGGTAGAGATAGTATAGGTATAGGGGGACAAGAGGGCTATAAATTATGGGGTTTTTTTCCTAGGGCTGTGAGATGCGTTTTGTCAAAGGGGGAAGGTTAAATTTTCCGGGCATGGCTATCCCCCGATTTATACAAATGAGGAGAAAGCTGGAAGGTTAATTATTCACCTTTTTATACGGTAAATGTGTATACATCGAATTTAGTCATCTGTTAGCTAATGATGAGAAAATTTTGGGTGGTTTTCTTAACAGTATGTATAAGGTAAATCTCATTTTCCTCATACATGTATATTATGTAAAAAATATTTTTTTTCCGGGATGACTTGGGTGAAAAAAAGAAGAAAGATTATTATTAATATTTTCGTCGGCAGTCATCCCGTTTTTTTCCCCCGGGGCCGGGCCCCGCCGTAACCGCCCAAAATCCGCGGGGGGCCCAGGCTGCCCTGCCCCCCCCCACTTTCCCGGGGGCCGAGGCTGCCGTGCCCGCCGACCTCCCGGGGCCGAGGC
Source organism: Chionoecetes opilio (assembly GCA_016584305.1). Lineage (NCBI taxonomy): Eukaryota > Metazoa > Arthropoda > Malacostraca > Decapoda > Majidae > Chionoecetes > Chionoecetes opilio. The sequence goes on along the minus strand of JACEEZ010019048.1, from coordinate 36,967 downwards.
TGCCCTGCCCGCCGGGCCTCCGCGGGGGGCCCAAAGGGCTGTCCCGCCGCCCCCGGGGGCCCCCGGGGTTTCCCTGCCCGCAGACCTTTTCGGGCCGAGGCTGCCGTGCCCGCCGACCTCCGCGGGGCCGAGGCTCCTTTCCTTTCCGCCCCCCGGCGGCCGAGGCTGCCGTGGCCCCCCTGACCTCCGCGGGGCGAGGCTGCCGTGTCCGCCGACATCCGCGGGGCCGAGGCTGCCTTGAGGGGAAAGAGGAATGGTTGATTATAAAGGGAGAGAGAGAGAAGAGAGGGGGAGAGAAGGGGGAGAGAGGGGGGATAGGGGAGGGGAAGGAAGGGGAGCGCGAGAGCGAGAGGCCCAGAGCGAAGCGGGGAGCGAGAGCGGGGGGAGGGGGGCGAGAGCGGGGAGGGGGCGGGGAAGGGGAGAGGGGAGGGAGAACAACCCCACCCCTTTCTTTTATGGGGGTTTTTTCTCTCAACTTTTTTTTTTTAATTTCTCTTATTGGTCCTTGTTCTCTGCTATTTTTGCTTTTTTAAACCCCTTTTTACCCAAACCCCTCCTCCTCCTGTGGTTTCCCCCTACTCCCCCTCACCCCTTTCCCCCCCTTCCCATTGTTTGAAAATAGTGATAATGAGCCTAAAATAAACCCCGTAGTGAAGATATATGGTTGGAGTTGGTGACAAAACAAAATTTTAGGTTAGAGTTAACATTTTTGGAAAAACCCGGGTAAATCTGGGAATTCCCCAAAATGACATCAAAAGGGGCTACTCTATACTGGGGCTTGCCCCCCTCATTTTTGGTATTTCCAGTGGAGGCCAGTTTTGGGGATTCCTGCCATTTTCGAACAAACACCCCTTTTTCCCCTTTCCCAGGGTTTAAACATTATATTGATATACCCCTTATCCTCGTAAAAAGTTTGTTCTTTTAATAATTTTCAAATAAAAAAAAAAGTAAAATGCCAAAAAAAAATGCCATTATGAGAGAGTTAAAAAAAATATGCATGAACTTAATTTTCCCTTTCAACTCATCGCCTTTTAAAAATTTTTGCGAAAAAACATTTAGATGCTAGCGATAGAAAAAAGCGGATTTTTCATTAGCTTTCCTTTGCTATATTTCGTTTTCTGTAAATAAATCATAACCGCATAAATTGCGTTAACTAAAAAAAAAACATCATCTATCGGGATAATTTTCCCCATGATGGTGTTTTTTTTATTTATTAACGCTAATTATGCATGGTTCTAATTTAATTTTTTCAGAAAATGAAATATAGCATTGGAAAAAATAAATTTAAATTCCGCTTTTATTTATATGTTGCATGTAAAAAATCTTCACGCAAAATATCAAATTGCGTGAGTTTAAGGAATAAATTATGCATATTTCTTTTGTCCTAAAGGAAAATTCTTTTGTGTATTTCCAGTTTTTTTTTTTGAAATTTATAGAAAAAAACTTTCCCAAAATAAAAGTGTATTTTTATCTGATTCCTAGTCTACGTATTCTGGAAAAACTTTTTTACTTGCCGTACGATTATGATGTTATTTTTTAGTTAACGCTAATTTATGCATGGTGGTAATTCATTTTTCGAAAAAGAAATATATTTTAATGGAAAACTAATGAAATCCCTTCCTTCTATCGCCAGCATCTAAAAGTTTTCTCGAAAAATATTAAAAAGGCGAAAGTTTAAGTATTATTGAGGTCATGCATTTTCTTCACTCTCTCATAATGGCATTTCTTTGTGTATTTTACTGTTTTTTTTTTTTGATATTTATAGAACAAAAATTACAAGAAACGGTATATCATATAAAAAAATAACCTGTTAGAAAAATTTTTTTTCCCATTTTTATATCCCCCTGCAAAGGTTTCCCTGCTTTTTACCTGAAAAAGCCCAAAATCACAACCATTTTGAGCTAAAAAGTAGAAACTTTTTTCATTGGCCCCAATTTTTAAGCCCGCGACAGGGGAAAAGCCCTAAATTTTGCCTTCCCCAGCCTTTTTTTACCTGAGACTTTTGTTAAAATTTGGGGGATAGAACAAAAAATTTTGGGTATCAAATTAAAAAGGCTTTTTTAAATATTTTTTTTAAAAAAACAACCAAAGTAAAAAATTCTAAAAAAAAAAGAAACATCATATCCAAAAAAAAAAGCAAAATTTTTTTAAAAAATTTTATAAATTTCAAAATATTACAATTTTAAACATCAAAAAATGTTGACAAAGACTCTAAAAATTTTTTCATGTGGCAGAAAACTCTATTGTCTATGTCGGGAAGGGAAACACTTCACAGTCATTTTTTCAGAGTTTGCTTTTTAAAAGCTTTTCAAATCGTCACGGTTGTATTCCACATTTTGGGAAGAAGGTACTTTTTTTTTGAGAATCTTGGTAATGTGTTTGCGAAACATCATCATCTTGACTCCCCCCCTCGGGAAATGTCTTTCACTACTTTTTACATTGCTGACTTTTCCCAGGGCCTTGCTGTAGTTTATTTCCTTGGCCATGTCGAAACCGGTGAAAAAGCCATTCAAAACCCCAATGCCGGGGGTTTGTCAAGCAAAAGATGACTCTCTGGACCAATAGATCACCCCGGGTTTTCTTGGCTTGAAACCGGGGGAAACATGGGTTTTCCCCCTCGTCTGAAGTATCTGGCTTCCAGGGCGTCAGCTTGGCAGCAATGTCCTGCTTCTCTTTGTAAATGATTTGGGACCAAAGAAAAGGAACGGCAAAACCTCCTGTGTCAGGTACCACTTGTGGTTTTAAAAGTTTTTGTAGCACTGCCTGAGCAATTCTGGATCGTTCTCTTAAAACTTCTCATGTCCTTCATGAACTGCAGATCATTTGAAAGCATCTGCAGCAAGTGAAAGAGGGACACCACAGGGTTTTTATAAAAACACCTAAAAAGGGGTTTGAGGCTTTTCCAGATTCACAAAAATTTTTCTTCATGTACTCCAGCTGCTCAGCAAACATGAACATCTTAAATAAAATACAGGTTTCTGGGGCCCTCCACCGGGCTGATGAATGGCTCCAGGAGCCCTCCAGTGGTTTCCCGCGGGGAGGGGGTGTCCCAAGGACGACCCAGGTAAGCCCCGCCATCTCACGGTGTCACTCTAGGAGGCTTCTCCGACCTCAGGATTTCGAAATTTTTCCCTTTGGGACTCTTTTTTCTTTTTTTTCAACCTTTTTTGTCTGATGGACGGGGTTGTGGGGTTTTTCTTGGTAAAAAATCTGCCCCAAAACGTCCTTGAATTTCTTAAAACCAAAGGGATTCTCGGGGCTCTTGCCCTTTCCCAAACAGATTTTCCCAATAAGCACCCAACCAGCATTCTAGAATGTGGTTCTGCAGGCCAGGTAAACACCTTCCTGTCAAGCTGTTTCCCAGAAGTTTGGGCCACCTCCCCGATGTACTCCCTGTTGCTGGCCGTTGTGTAAAAACAAAGGGCATGATCACTCCAGAAAACCCCCCTTTCCTCCAGCAAATCCATGGATGCCTTGCCTGAGGGCCGTTCCTTTTACTGGTTTTTCACTGGTACTCCCAGTAGCTTTCCTTCCGGGTTTTGCAAAGGGGGTCCTGGACAAGCCCAAACCAGGGGTCTCTGACGTGGTCCCAGGGCCCCTTCCCAGGACATCTCTCACATCTTGCCATCCCAAATGGAGAGCAGATACTTGGGAAAAGGGGCCTCGCTAAATGCGGCCCCTGTATTCCTGGGTGATGTGGGACCTTTTCAGATCCGTTCCGTCTCGTTTTTTGGGTTGAGTGACAAAAATTGTCCAGGTCAGCCCCCACCAGCCTTCAATGTAGCAGAGGGCTAAGGCTGTCCTTTATTGTCAGACAATCCCCGACGATCAGCGGGACTGCGATGTCAAACACTCCATGGGCCCCCCTTTTTAAAAATGGGGAGTCACGTGTCTTGGTGATGGGAAAATCCAGGGCGAGGGGTTTTGGGAATTTCCCGGGCCTCTGCCCTTCCCTTCACTGTCGGTTTTGGGGCAGCCCAGGTAGGGCAATCAGCAGCAGTCCTTCGCTGGTGGCAGCTGAAAAAAATTTTTAGAAATTTTTTTGGGCAAATTTTATATCTTTTCCTCTCTCTGCTGGGCCCGTCTTTCGCCCTCTCTGCTTTGGGTTCTGGGGCCGTGACTCAAATATTTTTGTTTAGGGCCAGACATTGGGCCTTTCTCTCTGTCTTCTGATCCTGGTAAAAACCCGATGTCCTTGTCCTTCTTCTCCCCTTTATAGCAGTCGGTTTCCCTCTATTTTTTGGATGGCATCTGAAGCTCCTATGTCGAACAGGCTATCTAATTCCAAGGACAAAGGCACTCCCTTTTCCCCCCAGGGTCACCGTTCTACCCCTTTTTTCCCTTTCTAGTCTCGGCTTTTTGGAAGTGTCCCTGAAATGCTGCCCCCGCATTGTACTTGGGCATGGGCTTGATCCCAGCCATCGCCCGAAAAGGGAAAGATAACCCCACGTTTTATTGGCGAGGTCTTGGCTTAGGATTCCCTGTATTTTTGGCAAAAAATCTGGAGATGGAGGAAAATATGGAAGGCCTGTTGTTTGGGGGGTAAATGGGGGCCACTGATGCTGGATTATGGGAGCCCATCAGGGGAAAGGGGGGGTGTAGCGAAACTAGTAGGGAGGTTTGGGGTGACGTTTTTCTTTGGGGCTGCAGGTGGAGGTTCTGAGATGTCAACTTTTCGTTTCCCCGGAGCTTTCCCTTTCTTTCTGCCATAGTGAAGTTACTTGTGAAATATCTCTTTGGGTTTGGTTTTGGGAGGTTTCAACAGATCTGCAAAAAACATAACAGACCAAAAAGTGTCATGGTAAAACCCCTTGTGAATTTTTGGGGAAAAAGTGAAATTTAAAAAATTTAGTTTTAATTTTTTGGAAAAAATTTTTCTGTAAATATCACAAGGGAATATTCCATAAAAAGTTTCTAGCTTTTGATGTTTCAGTCAGGCATCTAATTACTTGCTTTAACCGCTTATGCCCCTTTATTGGGGAAAAAATAAAGGGGAAAAAAAACCCCTCCCAAAAAACCCCCGAAACTGGCGTTCAAAAAAACGTGTATAGAATAGAACTTAAAAGCTTCATGAGGGGGAAAGGGTTCCCGACAATTTTTTGGGTTTTTAATGGTTTTAATTTTCGACTTTTTTTCCCGGTCAAAAAGCATTGGAAACCCGTGCGGAAAGGGGTTAAAAAAAAGGAAAAAAAAATTTTTTGAACAGGTCAAAGAAAATTTTTTAAAATTACGATAAACCTTTGGGGGGAAAAAAAGGGGGGAGGTTTAAAAAAGGGAGAATCGCCAAAACCGGCCTCCCCTGGGATGGGCGGGTTGGCGCGGGGGGCCAAATAATAGAAAAGGGAGTCTTTATGACACCTTAATATTGCCCACTAACCCCCAAGGTGCGCCATGTCCAAGGGAAACATTTTGTCAATGGTTGGGCCCAAAAAGGGAAAAGGGGCTAGTCGAGGGACAGCGGGCTTTGTGGTTCCGCAAAGGAAAAGGCTCCCCGCGACCCAAAGAAGCGGGAAAGGGCCCCCGGGGCCCCTTGAGGACGAGTCATCAATGAAGAAACACAAGAGCGCGCCTGTTTCTGATGATGACATGAGGACAACATCAGGCGTGACCACAAGGCAGTCACGCAAACGCAGGATGGAATCGCCAAAAAACGAATGCCAACTATCCCCTGTGCCTAAGAAACTAAGGTCCCTATCTGCGGCACATCAAGACGCCCTCTACCGTGAGTAAGTCTGGGGCAAGAAAAACACAAAGTGCGTGATGGTGCACAGACTCGGTCAGGAAAGCGACCGCGTATCGGCGGGGCAGCAAGATTATCCTCTGCCGACGAAGAGGCGACGTGTGGAAAATTAATTTCGTAGTCGCAAATCACTAGACAAGAAAAAAGATACTTCTCGCGGTAAAAAACGCGGAAAAAACCCCAAGAAAAATGGAGTTTGGTCGCGGAGAAGCGCGCGTTGCTTCGTTTGCGTGTTAATAACATTCGTCTCCTGGAGGAGGAGTAGTTGAAAGGAATGAAGCAAGGTCAGCATCTAGGCCAGGGTGCCTTCGGTTCGTGCTTCCTTGTGCTAGAACCCAACACCGGCAACAAACTTGCAGTCAAATCGTATTCTTAGAGTCCATTGAAAAATGTGGTTGACGAGGCGATGAACCTGAAGGTATTGTCAGTCCTCGGGGTGCAGCGTCTTTATAGCGTGTGCGTTAAGACGCGACAGCTGGTTTCATATACTGCCGGCATGACCACAGACGTGTACTTCGCTAAGAAACCTTCTTCCAAGGACGCCTGGAAAGTGATGCTGCAGATCTCACAGACGCTGAAACGATTCAGTAAGTTGTGCTTCGTGTACAACGACATCAAGTACAACAATATTTGCGTCACCGAGACGAAGAGAGGGCCTGTGGCGACCATAATAGACTGGGTATCACCGCCCAAGGGTACCTGGATAATTGTACCCACGATGAGCCCCGCGCGCTACCCGTTCAAAGCCCCCCAGCTGATGCAGCACACGCACCCGTGCAGCCAGGCCAGTGACGTGTACAGCATGGCCCTCCTCATCCAGGAGCAGCTGCCGCTACTGCGGGAGGGGTTGCCTCCCCACTGCTCCCCGCTGGCCGCCGTCGAGGAGTGGGTGCGGGCGGCCGGAGCTTCTAGCCTGGTGACCGTCCGGCTTCAGCCGAGGCCCACGAGAGAGAAGGCCTGTTCGGTGGGGGTAATACGTCACAACATTAGTGCGCTCAGTTCAAGGTTCGCAGAGTGGACCTAACTTTCTCTCCCATGAAAAATGCTGTGTGTCCCCCGTTTTAAGTAATCATATTTTTTATTATCAGTTTTTGACAAATTACATAAGAACATACGAAAATAAAGAAGCTACAAGAGGCCATGAGACCTACACGAGGTAGTTCCTGTAGACTATGCAGTAAATTGCCTGCAGATTAAAGCATTACCCCAGCAAGGTTATAAATAAGAAAAATATATACATACATTATATACATTTTATTAACATGCATAATACAGTATATGTATCAACAAAAATATTTTCATTCCTTAATGATATAGTCAGGTCCTAAGTCTGTCTAGCTTTGCCATCAGCTTTCTCCCAGTAGCCTCATCGAAGAACTTAGTATCATATACTTGATCCTCAGATTTGAAGTGCAGTTCAAATACCTGAAAAAGAGTTGAACATTGTTAACCTCCCTTTCCATAACTCTGCCGTTGTTTATTTCCTGCTCATATATTACGGCTATTTGGAATTTTGCCAACCCTGTTTAACCATTCAAAATATTTGAAATGACTGGAAATACAAAATTAAACGTGAGATTTTAAGTATCTCGAGGCCCGACATCTTCTTTATTATATCCCTTTAACGACTTATTAACAACTATCAGACCACCCCTTACTCTCCGCCTCTCGAGTTGAGTGTCAATTCAATAGCTTCATTTTCCTCTCATAACTTATAGTTACGCATCCCATGTATCAGTATAGTCATTCTTCTCTGCACTGATTCTAACAGGATATCCATCCTGTAATACTAAAATAATATATAATTGAAACTAAACTTGCTTTATATTTAAAAAATATATTATAACATTAACACATTACTTACCCTGCTGTTTTTATTTGGAGTGTAGTGGTCTCTCATGATAGTCTGCAACCACTTGTCCGACCCATCCTCACTTCTTGGAAAAGAAAAAAACACTGACTCTTGTCCTTTTCGATCATTCCCTTTACAATTTGAGACACAACACATGAAAGGCATGTTTACCTCAATAAATAAGTCTCAACTTTCGTCCTATTGGAGACACGACGTGACCTCTCACGTCCACGTCTGAATCAGCACTGCCGAAATTAAGCACTACTGTTGTCTCGTCATCACGCTCTCACCCCCCCACCGAACAGGCCTTCTCTCTCGTGGGCCTCGCCTCAGCGCGCTCATCAAGCAGCTCAAGGCCGTGATTCAGGTGGCCGCCGCGGCCCCGGCCTCCGCCTTGAGCAGGACTGGCGGCGACAACTCAAGGGTGAGACCCACGCAAGGAAGCACGGGTTCGAGGCCCGTTGTGGTGGTACCCGGTTTGCGGGAGAAAAAGATAGTGACAAGCCTTGAAGAGGCTAAACATGAAGGGAAGCTGAATGATTTATACTACATTGATTGATTTTTTTATGCCAAAAAGGGAATGTGCCAGACATCAGGGGTCATATGGCACACATTGATACTAAATATATAGAAAAACATACAGAAGCTGCCAAATCGATTCCTTGAACTCATACACTTTCTAGAAATCAATCTTTTATACCTTGAATCCATTGACTTATATTTCTTTATTAGCCAAAATAAGAATCAGTTTAATAATCAATTTATAAAAACGAAAAAGTCACCGAAACTTTCTTAAATCTTGCGTTTTTGGAGTCAATATAATTTTTTTATAGTTTTTCTCCCATCATAAGGCAAAGAATTGTGGCAAGTTTATCATAAGATCTACAGGAAGACATACAAGCACGGATATTGAGTATGGAGAGCTGGGGAATCCAATATAATTCACTGGAAATAAGAATCAAATGAAAGATGATATATTATATACTAGAAAAGATTAATAACTGGAAAAAAACCATATTGACCTACACCAAATATTAATGTGGATTACAGTTAGACCTGCCTGGTGTTTATTCATCGCCATGACTGGGTTGTATAAGGAATGTATAAGTTGCAGAAGTTATGGCTTGAAAGGATTAGTACTGTAATGCATTGAATAGAATTGGTATTTATATGGCTTCAACTTATATTCATTTACAATAATTTATAAACATGGTAAACTTTTTTTTACTTCTAATAAAATACATATACTTTATGTTTTTACTTATATTACATTACTTTATACTTATTGTGTGTACTTCTATTATTTTATGTATACTTCTTTTTTAACCTATTACTTTACTCATATACTTTTTTTTTGCTTTTTACGCTTTACTTATACTTAATGCTCTTACTTTTCATACTTTATGCTTCTACTTTTAATACTTTACTTATACTTTGTTTTTACTTGTATTACTTTACTTATACTTTGTTTTTTATATCTTTACTCATATACTTTATGTTTTTAACTTTACAACTTTACTAGTCTTATATTTTATATTTTTTACTTTTATATTTTTAAATTAATGTATGAGGTGCTGTAGTTTATACTTTTACTGTACAATTTTGAGCAATACATTTATTATAATATATTCACACACACACACACACACACACACATACCCACACACACACACACACACACACACACACACACCACACACACACACACACACTTACACACACACCACACACACACACACACACAACACACCACACACACACAGATAGAAAAATGCTGTTATTGACCACAGTATTTACAAAATAACTCAATAAGAGTGCTACGAACTCTATATAAACTTTAAAAAAAAAAATATATATATATATATACTATATATA
>JACEEZ010019048.1:0-25000 GCA_016584305.1 Chionoecetes opilio | reverse complement strand
TAGGATCAAAAGAAAGCGAAAGAAAACAAAAACATAAATGGAAAACCGAGAAAAAGATGCAGACAAAGATAAAAGACACACAAGAGAGAGTAACAAAAATGGAAAGAGAACAAAAGAAATACCAGATCGAGAGAGAGAGAGAGAGAGAGAGAGAGAGAGAGAGAGAGAGAGAGAGAGAGAGAGAGAGAGAGAGAGAGAGAGAGAGAGAGAGAGAGAGAGAGAGAGAGAGAGAGAGAAAGGAGAGAGAGAGAGGAGAGAGACCCATAACACTCAATCATTAACCCCTTCACGCCCAGATCTGTCCTTTGCTATAAAAATTGTATGTTGTTGAGCCATAAAAATTATAAAAAGTAACTGAATATACCCAATTAGTTAGTCGACAAGGATTCTAAACAGGTCATATCTATAGAATATATACTTATATTCACTAATAATTATCTAATGGTAGCCAAATTACAATGGAAATTACGCTTTGGGTCTGTAGGGGTTAATTAGAAACATCAAACCCGCGCACCAGATCACGTCGTGTAAACAAAGGCAGAGATAAGCACAACGATGACAGATAAGAAAAAAAAAGATGACACATGCAAACTGATTATCGAGAAGTAGAAGAAGAAGAAGATGAAGAAGAAGGATAAGTGAAAGAAAAATAATATGTAAAAGAGAGAAGAATATGATGATGATAATGATGAATGAAGAAGAGGAACGAGAAAGAAAAAGATGAGGAAAAGAATGGGAACAAGAAAAGAAAAGGTAGAGGAAAAATAGAAGAAACAAATAATGATGACAAAGAAAGACGAAAATAAAGCACTGCCAATAAAAAAATTAAAGAATGAAATGAAAAGAGATTTTTTGAAGAAGGGAAAATTTGTGAAGTAAACGAATCAAAGAAAACAAAGAAACAAATAAAACTAGGTTTTTTTATTTTTTTTATTTTTTTTAACAACTTTATAGCGCCTGTAGGCAGTGGTGACCCAAGGCTCGGATGGTAGGCTCTGGAGGCTCACTTGAGGGCTCTGATGGTTGGTCCTCGCCCGTGGCGGCGCAGGCAGAATTCTTATAGTGACACCTGTGATTAGAGGCTCATGCCGCCCTTCTGTGTCCTCCAATGCACTCGCAGTCGAAGGTAGAGTTGATGAGCAGGGCATATGGGTGTTCTTAGACCACTCGACGGTGCAGAAATGTTTTGGGTTTCTTCGGGGATCGAACTTAGGTCACCGAGAACGCCAGTCGGAGACGCTAACCACTCCGCTACCGCCTCCCCAACGTAGATCAAAAGGACAAACAATACGGATATAAATAAGAAAAAAGGCGCCGCGATATGAATAAGAAGATCAAAATGCGAAGAAAAACTAAATAAAGGATAAAAACGTGGATAAAGTATTAGCAGTAGTTTGATGTATGCAAGAAATTGAAACATGATATACAGAAGGATATAAGGAAAAAGAGGAACACATAACAAATAAAAATTACATTTTATGAGAATCTGCAAGAAAAAAACATGCAATAAACATCAATACAAACAAGAAATAGTAAACTAAAAAACTAGGAAATAGACGTCCACACTAAAGATGTGGAACGTGTCCAAGCTCGCACAGGCTAAAGTCAACTTTTTAAATACCCTCACCTTAAAATACTTCTATTACAACCTGACCTAACCAACCTAACCTCACCATCCCCTTTTTTTCTTTACTTTTTACAAAGAAAAGAAAAAGGCTAACTTGTAATTTGTTGTTTTAAATTTAAAACCATAGATGGTATTTATTTAATCCAAAGAAATTATACTAAAACAACTCAAACATAAATCGCTCTTCTTTGTTTGCCCTGGTGTTCAAGTTATCAGTCAAGAATAGTGTGCTTGACTTCTTGTTGGCTTGATTTAATCCTGCTCACAGCACATTTAAAACACTCTTTTAGGTCAATCCAATTCCCAGTGTAATCCTCAATTGTTCTGGTTGACACATTGGGCCTGAACCTGTCAAAATTATTGTAACGAAATATACTGCATATATTTTATAATTGTCAATTGAATATTAACTGATTTGCCTTGATGAGATGTTGGTATGGTCTCCTCATCCTGAATGTCTGGGCCTTGGATACCTTGCCTCGATTTATGTGTTTAATTACTTCCGCCACGATGTTGAGGGGTTATTTTTCGTTTTTCACACCCCGATCCTGTCTGTCTGTTCCGTTGTCTGTCTGTTCTGTCTGTCTGTCTGTCTGTCACTGATCCCTTGTCGTCTGTTCTGTCTTTCTGTCTGTCCCCTGTCTGTTCTGTCTGTCTGTCTGTTTGTTAGTGTACAGGATTTCTCTCAAAAGTTACGAATAAATTTGAACCAAACTGACTCAGGTATACCAAATGTATTTGTTATAAGGAGAACTGCTTTAGTTTTTGGATTGGAATGAATCTATTGACAACTGTTGACATGGCAACCAATTGAATGAAATATTCGGCGGCGAAGGTATGCGCTCAATACTGATTGCATATATATATATATATAGATATATATATATATATATATATATATATAATATATATATGATTATATATATATATATATATATATATATATATATAATATATATTAATATATAATATATTATATATCTATATAATATATATATAATATTTATATAATATAATATAGATATATATATATATTAGTATATATATACTATATATATAATATATATATATATTATATAATTAAATAATAATATATATATATTGTTATAATATATATATATACACGTATATATAGTATATATATATATATATATATATATCTATATCTATATATATATATATATAGTTATATATAGTATTATATATATATATTATATATATATATATATATATATATATTATATATATATATATATTATATATATATATAATATATCTATATACCATATATATAACATATATATATATCTAATATTATCCTACGTATTATTTTTGATGAAATCTCTTTCGGGCGGAGTATGCGCTCTACTGAGTGCCGCCCCCCCCCCGCCCCCCCCCCCCCCCGCCCCCCCCCCCCTATTTTTGTTTTTGTTTTTGTATTGGTGTGGAGTGGTGGATACAAGGGTAATGTAGACTATGACATTGCAGTAGCACCTCGATACGAACGACCCATTAGGGTTTAGGGCAGACGGTCCTTTATTGTTATTTTGTTCCGTCATGTTGCCGATTGCAGCTAGCCAACTAAATTGTCATCATTGTTTTTCCCAATATAGTTTTTTTAACTCCTCACCAATTTCACTACATGAACTCTTTTATCCCTTTCCTTCTTCCTCTCTTTCATCTTGCTTTAACCTTTCCTTGAAAATATCTTTTAAACTTTCAATGTAAGCAACCTTCCTGCATTTGGGGTTATGGTTTAAATGCCAAGTTTTACCAAAATTTTTTTGCATTCTACTAATGGCAGTATAAGTAAGACCTAAACGCAAATTCTTTGGCCCGCTTACTTTGATGAGATCTCTATCACGACTCTGCCCTTGACTCTTATGTATTGTGATGACAGATGCGGGAAGCTATTGGAACATTGTTCTCATGCAAAGGGTTTTTTAACCCTCCATACCATGTTTTTAGTTATGGACAATGGGTACTTAATTTTGTTTTCACATGTCACTCCAGAGAAGGAGTCTCCCTGAAAACTGAAATAATTTCTCTACCAAGACAACTGCAAGGCAATTTGGGGGCCTTACACCAGATTTGTATAATATGTATCTGACAACACCTCTAGTAAACCGTCTATAAACTAGTTTAAACCAGCTTCACTCACAATTAACACCAACCAACTTACATCCATAACTTTACATATTGAACAAGTTTTTAGTCAACCCATCTGGTTTGAAGAGAGCCTTACTATGATCTGCTGTGACCAATTGTGCTCAGCTCTGTACAACAGCAATTTGGGCTACCAATGAAGCTATCCTTCGGACATTATGCCTTGCATCCCCATTTATATGCACGTAGCATATGCACTACTTAAAAACTTTTCCTTTCAACCAGGATGGAAGTTTTTTTGCGTTTAAGTCACGTCCCCCCCCACGGTTTTACCAGTCATTTCTATCCAAAAGTACCTTGGGTCAATTGGTTCAAAAGATGTCTGAAATCTTTTTGATCGTCACCCTGTTGCCTCATGATTTGTGCATCTATACCAGTCTTTTTGAAAAGCTGAACACAAGACTGTCCAGCTTATCAATGGAATCATAGTTTGGGGGCTTTACAACGTAGAGGGGGTGAGTCGAGTACTGGTGAAGTGGAGCAAAGCCCCCATAAATAATCATTTGGGAATACTCCAAGGGTTTCATTGTTGTTTTTTGATTTCATGCAATCTTTTGTTTTCATGTAAACCTATCTAGCCCATCCTTGACTTTTCATCATTGCAAGCCACTTTGTGCCTTCAAATTTAATTTTGTAACTCCTGAAAGAACACTCCAATGACAATCTGATATATCCTTACCAAACCGTACATTTACCTAGGAAAGCTTTAACAAAGATGAGGTACTACATCCAATCATGAATTCAGCTGTACCTGTAGGATCAGCCTTTAACAGAAACTTTTTACCGACTCTCTCTACATGCATTTGGAACACCGTTTAGAGAAGCTTTTACCACAGCCAGCCCTACCAGATATGTTTAAATGCAAAGGGGAGTGCTATAGTCAGACAGCTTCTTTCTACCCAATCATTACCATTTTGGTAATAACTTTCTGTTTGGAATTTAGCTTTTAAGGATCACAACCATCATAACTGTCACCCTACTGGCTAACAAATACTGCGTTTTTCTTTTTCTCCTCACTTCCAACCTTGGGCATCCTTTAGACAGAGTCAGAGTCATACCAGACCCCTGGGCATCATCAAAGACTTCACTTTTCTTTTTCCCTCAGGAAACAGTCATCAGAATAGTCAGGATGTTGCTCAACCTCTGACACATGATTTTCCGGAACAACTGCATCATTAACCATATCTGACACTCCTCCACTCATCTAACTCTGTATTTTTCTGGTTCCCCTCCTCCTCAACAGTAATGCATGCAAAAAGGATTCTGTTCTGTGGTGCTGATGGCACATTCCTTTATGGGTTAATCTGACTCTGCTTAAACTCCTCTGGATAATTTATGGACCAACGGTTTTTTTAACAAACTCTTTCAATTCGGCCTTCACAAGAGCCAAAACTCCTTACCAACATTATCTAGAGTGCAACAGCTTGGTCCTGAGCACATCACCTGCAGTATCCTCATATTTTGGGTCACCTTTTGCACAATGTACCTATCAGTGGGTATAGAAAGCAGGGAAAACTTTGCTTTTCTGACCTTCCATTTTTGGTGGAAATTACACATGAATTCTCTCAGACAATATATTTGGGATGCTTGTCCCACTTGAACCTAAGAGGATAATCTGACAAAGTTTTTGATAAATTGTCATTGCTCTCTCTGGACCAGTATGCTCCTGCCAATTATCATCGTCACCATATCTTCCGACTCATCGGACTGGTTTTTATTTTACCTTTTTGCTTCCTTTCAAGTTTCGCATAACGCGGTTGTCTACTGTATTTGACATAATAGGGCAATCCTGAATAATCACCAAACCTCAATTTACCGATATGTCTCTTTGACCTATGTTGGCATTCACAATTTTCGTAGCTACCTTCCCGAAGTGGTGCTCATCATTGATTTTTGAAGCGACACTTTTTTGCTATGCTCGAAAAAGTCTGACGGGGTCCTCTGGTTTTCATTATGTATTTCAGCCGATACTTGAGAAGTTGATCATATGAAGAAATATCCTTTTGATCATGTTGACCATCCAAACTAATAGCAATTCACATATATGACCAACAATTGCAGGGGTGTTCTTGCCATACCAATTTGTCTTTAACATTAGGAACAACCTTCAAAAACAGCAGAGTTTAAGTTCCCAATCCTGGGGCTTTCTTTTCACAGAATTAACCACCTTTTGATCGCAAAAGGCTCACAGCCATGATACTCCATAGATGCTTGAACGCGACAAACTAAGACTTTGACCTTGTGGGAATTACCAGGCTTTAACAAAGGGTGTTCAGGATCAGGAACACCATTTTGTACCTTTTATGATTTTTTGACAGTAACCCAATTTACATTTGTGGTTAACATTACACGATTAACCACATTTCATATTGCTGTTGAGAAGCCCTATTGTTAATGGCCACATCTTTAAATTTCTTTTCTAAGTACTTGTCAGAGGGTCTGTACACATTTTGTCCCAATGGTGCAGGGCAGTTTTTTGGGGTCCAGTTTGGGTAAGCACCCTTATACCCGCAGATAGCGTGTTGAAAATTTTATCATTTTTCTTCTTTCTAGCTGCCAAGATTTCTCCTTTTTTTCTCTCTTCTTTTTTTACCACAACCATAGGTTCATCTTTGTCATGAAACTATGGGCACAATCATTTCAGGGCCGAATCCATATCTTTAACTGTTGGGACCATTTTTACAGATATTACCATGTGGCCAGTGGCTAGCACCTCTACTTTGAACTCATTTCTCATATGTATCTTCAACCACCGATTCAGGTTTTAAGACATTATTCCCATAGCCATCTTACCCTCCTTTTGGAAGATTCATTCACGAATGTCAACGTTTTCCCAGACAGCCTTTGCCTGAGTAAGTAATCTGTCCTTTCATCAATGTAATTAACCAGATCCTGGCCCTTCAGTATGTCCACCCAAACTTTTCACCACAGTTTTGTAAATAATCCTCTGAGCCAGGTAGGGTAACCTATGCCAAATCATACCTCTGGAAAATCTGCTGTGCCTTACAGTCCAAGAACAAGTGGAACATTTTTTTCCATCTTTTGAATTATTCTGAGATTCGTAGCAAGCAATAGTTTTTTTGAAGATATGCTGTGAAAAGAATTGTTGACTGCCCTTGATGCCACTAGAAAAACCGTACAAAACTTTTTAAAATGGCATGGTCACCTTGGTCTAACTTTTTCCCTCAGTTCTTTAACACGTTAAATGAACCCCATGTGTCTCTGGCGTAAAGATACCTGAGTTAGTGTTTTCCTTCTTTGTACATATTTGTTACAACTAGTGGAAATATTGGATTCATTTGCAAACCTTTTGTCCGTAGCCTCATGAGATGTTTAACCAGTCCATGAGGTAGGTTGATTGCCCACATTGGGAGGCTTAGTAAATCACCTTTAAACATCAGGGAGAGATGAGGAAAAAGCCTGGAGAGAACCTGGCATGAACTCACTTGCAGGCTTCAGAGCTCTGCAAAAGTTCCATACTGGATTGTTAGAAAGACTCTCGGGAACCACCAACCTGAATGAATCAACAGCCTTCTTGATGGTTTCATTAACCATACCCTGCCTCAAAGCTTCTCCACGGTGGAATTGGCCTTGAATGTCACCATCATCATCCCCTTTTTTTTTTTTTTTTGTTTGAGCAGCAACAGCGGCACACAATCTTCCTCCGTCTTCATCAGAGCAAACAGGATGGTTTCCAGACAGCTCGAGCAAATTTTCATCATCAAATTAGCCTTCTAATTCCTTCAACATTGCCACCACTTTCTGGATACTACTTAGTACCTCATAGTTAATATGATAGGCCTATACTCTGGATTGTTTTGAACCAACCATTTTAGAGCATCAATGAATATACTACCTTTTGCTTTAAACTGCTTTCGTGAATGTCGTCAGACCTTTCAATAACATTATTGGGGACAAAGAAAACTGCCCTAGCAATGACATTTATTTGTTCAAGTAAGTGTTCAACCTTTGTTCCAGAAGCTATACAGTGTCCAAAGCTCCATGAGAACCCATTTTTAACGCTTGAAGAAATGTATGTTATGGAATTAATCAAACATATAGCGGAAGTTTAACCCTGATTTAATATTTTTTTATGGCACGCGGTACTTCACCTGGATCATGTCATTACAAACAGAAAACCTGGTACATCACTTTCTCTATACTTCAACTGATTTACAATACCTTTGACCAAAAACCATTCTTTGGACCTTATTTTCTGATCAACCAAGATTTCCTTGCAATGTCCACACTGTCGTTTTCTTTGTTCCATTCACCTAATTGTTGCCATGCATCTTTTTTAACCAACTTTCTAAAATGAATTTTCTTTGTAGACCCCTAGTATACCATATTGGTTCTACCAATCTTTGGTTATGTTCAGACCTTAACTTTCTAAGGTGTTCAAGTTTTGCTAGCCATTCTGCTTGTTCACATCAAATGTCCCCTTTCTTCATCAATATTTTCAGTTTTCAGTCTGAAGGCTCTAACATATCACCATTTACCATCATACCTTTTCAAAGTGTTGACACTGGATTAGAGATAGCTTATGTCACAGAGGTTATTGTACCGGTATTCAGAATCTTTGTTACCAGGAGTTAATCTTTTATTCGAGGTCCTATCTGAATTCAGTCGATTCTTCTTACTTTGAATTTCTTTTTGTCAGTGTTACCAGTGGTAATATTCCCACAATTTGCTTTGGTAGCTGGCCCAGAGTCATTACCTTCGTCCCTGAGGACTCAAAACCTGAAACCTGTTGTGAGTAGCAATATCAGAAGTTGTCATTTGTACATGAGGTCAGTCATTGCCATTTGTAAGCTTTTTTTTCGATGTCCTACCAAAGTTTCGACTTTTCTTTTTGAATTGTTGCCAGTTTGTACCAGAGTTTGCATTTTCGATTCCCTAGAGCTGTTTGTTCGAGGGTCCTATCCTAAGTTCATTCTTTTTCTTGCCAAAATGCGTTGTCCAGTACTACACAAGGTTCATACCAGTACCACTTGCCAGTTTCATTATTCCTTGGAACCAGCACCCACACCTCTTGATGGAGTACCTTGTTACTAACGTTTTATTTTTCCGTAAGAAAGACATATCCATACTTTGCGGCTCTGAATTTTCAACGTCGTCTTTCAATCATTCACTCTATCCAAATATTACCTTGTACAAATGTGAAACATGTGCCCGCTTTCAATGTTTCACCCCTATGTCAACAACTCCTTTCATTGATAACTGTTTCCTCAATACACATTGGCTATATCAGGATCAACATGCTGAAGACCTGTTTTAAAAAATTTGTCAAATCTGCCAAGCGACAAAGCCAAAAGTTTGGAGAGTTGTCTAAAGTTTTCACTATTGTTGCATCAGATCTCCTGTTCTGCAGTTCTCAACCACACCTTTTGGTAACAACAACACCTTCCCGATTTGAATTAAAAAAAGAAACAAACGATTTGGTGGCGTAGAATACGTCTCAAAGTATGGTTCAGAGGCTGTAGTGTTGCCCAAGACCAACTTGACACTTCTACGGAAAAGACCGCTGGTAATATGAAACCTCCACACCCAAACAGTTCCTTTGAATCTTGGGCTTCCAAATCAGTCAGTGCACCCAATTATTTCTCGAGCATTTTGCTGTAGTTACTGGCAAAGATACCATTGAATCTTTCCCCACAGCCTCCCGATTTTGTCTGCATTTGAAATGAATCTGTGCTTTTTGAAATGGCAGCCATTATTCCCCAATATGCTAATTTCACGGGATCGCTTTGCCATTGGAGAATTTCTTTTATGCTATCGAAGTTGGAGCCAGCGTGCTTAAACCGGCATTAGAATAAACAAGATTTTCTCCAGCGGGTTTTTTGCCTGTGACCGTACTTTACCTATTGCCAGCTTCTAATCGCGCTGTCCTGTGGATGATTCCTAAGGTAAAATGTAGTAAGTTGGCCAGACTTACATCTCCCGAGTATTTTTTGGAATGCTTTCATTGTTTTGGGCCAGAAATTGCCAATCCAGCACCCACCCATCCTCTTAATACTTCGTCTCGAATACTTTGACATAATTGACAATACATCCTTGTCACATTACACTCCCATTGTATACACGAGCATCATATACCCACTCCCCTGTGCCTCTATAACACTGTTTATCGTTCGCTATTTTTGCGTGATATTTCATCCTTAAATATAGACCTATAAATATGACCGAACAACACTATCGGCAGCTTCCTCAGTGTTGACAGATCAAGCTGCCAAAATGATTCCATATATTCCCCGCAACATCTCCCTGTTTGGCCCTGTATTTCCTGTCGGCTTATTAACGTTTTTCCCGTCAGAATTGCATCAATTTGCAATGGAATACGGAGGCCTTACCCCTTCATATCAACCAACTTAAAATTTGGGGTTCACTTTCTCCCATTTATCAGTGGTATCTTTGAGTGTTTGGTTTTTGAGGCTTGTATGCCTGAGCGTTTGGGCTTGGATGGAGGCAGTGGCGCAACCAAGGGTGCTCTCCGAATTCCTTCCGTGTAAGAATCAGAAACACTAAGTCAGTTAAAAAAAAGTTATACAGGTTCTCCTAGCAATGTGACCGCGTCCACCTGACCGTGTACCCCTATACCTTGTTTGGTCGCGCACTATGCCTTCACGAAATGTCTTTGAAAAAGCATCTAACAGCCCCAAACCTATTGTTTCAGCAGCAGAAATAGGAAATCAGTCAGGCCTGAAAAAGGCCATCAGCTGATGGCGGAAAAATTTACCATCCGCGACTAGCGGATAAATCTAACGGGAAAAACAAAAAAAAAATTTTTACTGTGTACTGGGTGGCGAATACAAATTGTTGCCCCCCTCCCAGAAAATATTCCCAGGTCCCAGGTGCACCTCTGGCTGGAGAGAGTAGAGCATGACTACAGTCACATCAATAACCCAGTAACTAAATCCTTCAGAGACTTCAAACATCAATCAGTACGGCAGCTTTACCGGGAACTGAGAATGACTCACGGAGTCCTGAGATAGGACCTCAGAACACGTAACTGGTAGCCGACACTGTGCGAAAACCGGACGAGAACGATAACGGCTATTGCGAGACTTACAGCGAATATCTCTCTCTCTCTCTCTCTCTCCTCTCTCTCCGTCTCCTCTTCTCTCTCTCTCATCTCTCTCATCTCCTCTCTCTCAAGTCTTCGTCTCTCTCTCTCTCTCTCTCTCTCGTAATTTAAGAGAAATATACAAAAAAAGGTTTATATATTCTCCGTATCTTTCGATGTCCCTATATTTGGTATATTTTCAATCTCTTCCCGGTTTTCCCTGTATTGACCTGAAATTTCCCTTAAACCTGGACATTTGCCTGCATCTCCTGGCAGCACTGCGGGCGGGAGCTATTCCGCCATGGCCCTACCACTCCATTTGCCGATCCCCCTCAATAAAATATCTTATGTGGAACTTAAACCCTCTTTTTTTACTCTATTTCCTGTCACACACGCACACGCATATATTAATATTTACACATGAACTCAATGGTTTTCTTTTTTCCCCATTTATTTCCTTTTCTTTCCCTTTCGAAGCCAAAACTATTTCGGCTACTGTAACTTTGAATTGGCAAAACACTTTTATGGCCTGCACAGTGCACAGCCTAAAATAACAGTTTTAAACTTACGCGTAGAATCTGTAAATAAAAATACTTTGACATACATTAACTCTATTTGTTTCTCAATAGTGATAGTTCCTGCATAAATGATTTCGAGACGTAATATAACTTTCTGCCCAAAATTCTTCCTGCGCCTGTTACCCGTTGCCACAAAGGTATTCACAAAAGAAGAGAGACGAATTCCTGTAAACTTTTACAGCCTATATGACACCTGATTTCGGTTGAAATAGGTGTCCCAGCGAGCCGTAGCGAGCTTGGACAATAACATAAAAAAAGGACACAAATTTAAAACCCTAAAAAAATTTATGGAAAATAAAATATTATAGCGAAATAATAAATGAAATAATATATATATAATAATATAATATATTATATATATATATATATATATATATATAAAAATATATAGATATATAATGATATATATATATAATAAATATATATATATATCTATATATATATATTATAATATAATATCAATATATATATATATATATATATATATATATATAATATATATATATAATATATATATATATATAATATATCTATAAAAATTTTTAATAGTATATATATACATATATATATATATCTATATATATATATATATATATATATATATATATATATATATATATATATATATAATATATATATATATATATATATATATTATATATATATATATATATATATATATATATATATATATATATAATATATATATATTATATATATATATATATATATATATATATATTATATATATATATATATATAATAAGCATAGATCGTGAAAATATGTGAAATACAGCAAAAAAAATCACATTTAACCGTGTATTTTGCACACAAAAAACTAAATGATGATTTCTGCTAGAGATGTACCTAAAATGGCCTAAATAACAACATTTTTATCCAATCTCTCCAAGTGATAACTTCATGTCCTGTCTATCCACTGATGAGTCAGACTGACAGCGGTATTTCAGTCTTCTGATTTATGTCTAATTATTAGAAATGAGTTAAAAGTTAACATATTTTGGTGAATGATGCCATGGGTAACGGGTATATACCGTACACTGCATCAATGACAGAAAATATTTTTTTCCGCTCTATGTAACTAAATACTGAAATTATTTGTAATTGAAATAATTATTAACTGATATCAGAGGGAATCCACCCCTGTCCCCCCACGGGTGCAAGATTGGTTGTGTATCATTTCTGATTTTGTTTTCCTGCATTTTTCACGGAAATAAAGCACTGATTAAAACCACATATTTTAGTTTTTCTATCACATATTTCCCAGCTATGGGTTAAATAGTCCTATAGTAGTGAGCAGTATATAGTATATAGTATATAGGGAGCAGTAAGGCCAATCCCTGACATTGATTGGTTGGGGGGGGTTTGCAACCCTTCCCTGTAAAAACTAAACTAGCCACACACATAGTAAGAGGTAGAGGCCGGGGGCGCGGTAATCGCGCCCCCGACCCGGTTTTGCCGGGAGACCCGACCATGCAAACCCCTCCTATGCCGACGCAGGGGAGGGGTAGGCTATGACGAGTGCGGGACAAAGCCCTCGGGAATCCCGCACTCTACCAAGTGGTAGGGCCCCCTAGCCCAACTTTTCTTTGGGGTGGCCGGGGCGGTGCAGAGGCGGCGCCTGCCCGTCGAACCACTCTGGGATCAACCTGCGGAGGGTTCTTCGTGTGGGCTCGTGGAACGTTCTGAGCCTCTAAGACGATCATCGACTACCTCTCCTATCGGGCGAGCTCAGTAGGCTGAGGGTGGATATAGTGGGACTCTCTGAGACAAGGAGGCCTGGCAGTGGCGAGACTAGCAGTTGGGGTTACACCTACTACTGGTCCGGCATGAGCAATGGTCACCGCGAACGGGGAGTAGCTATAGGCATCTCCAGCAAACTGCATCCGTCAGTTGTTGAGGTTACTCCGGTTGATGAGCGTATAATGCGGGTGAGGATGAAACACACTCTGGGTTTCATGTCTCTTGTTGCAGTGTACGCTCCTACCGAGATGCGTAAAACTGAAGAGAAGGAGATGTTCTACGCCAAACTCGACTCTGTATTAGACCAGTGTCCTCCTCGGGACACACTCATTGTCTTGGGCGACTTCAATGCTACTCACTGGCACTGTGAGAGATGGCTACGAGTTATGTGTGTTGGTCCCCATGGCTCCGGTACTAGAAACACCAACAGTTCTCTGCTTCTGAACTTTGCAAGGTCCAGAAGGTTGAGAATTGCAGGTTCTTGGTATCAGAGACCAGAGCTGCACCGCTGGACATGGTATAGTAATGCCGGAGGGGTAGCTAAGGAGATCGACCACATCTTCGTTAGTACTCGCTGGAGGATCCTCCAGAACTGCAGGGTTTACCGGAGTGCTGAGTTCTTTGGAACAGATCACTTACTTGTTGTTGCTAAAACTTAAGCTTCATGTCAAGTCCAGAAGAATCTCAAGAGGTAACCATACTGTGTTTCATCTTGAGAAACTGAAGGACTTGACATGTGCCATGAGTATGCGGTTGGCAGTCCTCAAATCGGTTTGATATGCTCGGTGCTCTCGGGACCCTGTAGAACTGTGGGATACCTTCAACGTGAAACTCTACAGGCTGCCAAGGAGTGTATTGGGGTGTCGCCCGAGGTCAAGGCGTGGTTTTTGTCTCGACGGAGACGCTGGAGAAAATCGAGGAGAGTCGCGCTGCCAGGCTGGCTGGGAACCAGGACCAGCACAGGGCTCTGTCACGCCGGACTAGAACCCTCCTGGGGAGAGACAAGGAGAGGTATGTCAGGAGTCTCGCTGAGGATGTCGAGGGTCATTTGAACGCTAATGATCTCCGACCCGCCTACCAAGCCCTGAAGAAGCTCCTTTTCCAAGTCTCCTTCTCGGGCGAGTGCTATTCGAACAGCAGATGGGCGCCTCGTGTCGGACATGGATGGGCAGATAGCTCGTTGGGCTGAGTACTTTGGGCAGTTGTTCACGGTGGACCCTCCAACTGAGCAGCTTCACACCACTGGGTTACAGGCAGTGGATGCCGATCCTCCCATTGACGAAAGCGCACCCTCTCATGACGAGGTCAGAGAGGCTGTCGCAAAGTTGAAGGGTGGAAAAGCAGCTGGTGTTTGTAATATCAGTGCGGAGCTCCTCAAAGCTGGGGGTGAGGCCATGATCCACGGGCTGCATGCTGTCCTGACTGCTGTGTGGCAATCAGGTACCATTCCTCCTGACTGGAAAAGGGGGCTGGTCGTCCCTATCTGGAAAGGGAAAGGGGACCGTCAGGACTGCAAAAATTACCGCGGTATTACACTGATCAGCGTACCAGGCAAAGTGCTTGCCCATCTATTGCTGACACGAATTCGCAGTCATCTGGTGAAGCGTCAGTGACCTCAGCAGTCTGGATTCACGCCTGGTAAGTCAACAACGACCGGTCAATCAGTCGACGGCAATCGGTCGGTTGAACGACTGGTCAATCAACAGTCGACCGTATCCTAGCGTTTCGTGTCCTGGTGGAGCGCCGACGTGAGTTTCGACAGGGGATTCTTGCAGCCTATGTTGATCTCAAGAAGGCGTTTGACTCAGTGCATCGTGAGTCACTCTGGGATCTTCTGCGACTTCGAGGGATTCCTGCAAGGACTATTGTTTTGATAACTTGTCTGTATTCTGGGACTGAGAGTGCTGTGAAGTGTGGGGCAGGTGTATCCAGCTTCTTTCCTGTGAATACAGGAGTGAGGCAAGGGTGCGTCCTTGCCCCATCACTTTTCAACGCTTGTATGGACTGGGTATTGGACAAGGTTGTAGATCAACGTGATTGTGGAGCATCCGTCGGCAACACCAAGATCACTGATCTTGTTTTTGCCGATGATGCAGTAATCATTGCTGAGTCGCTGGAGGTCTTGGTGATGGCTTTCGAGGCGCTGCACGAGGAGGCAAAGCCTTTGGGACTTGAGGTCTCCTGGCTCAAGACCAAGGTCTAGGTGTTTGGAGACTTACTAGATGAAGCAGTACAGTCTGTTCATGCGTGTGGCGAGGACATTGATATCTTGGAAAGTTTTACATACCTTGGTAGCGCAGTCCATACTGACGGCGGGTCACGTCAAGAAGTCTTACTCCGGATTGGCATAGCCCACGGTGTTATGGACTCGCTCAGCGGGAGCATTTGGCGTTGTCGGTACCTGTGCAGGAGGACAAAGATCCGGATCTTCAAGTCGCTTGTGATCCCTGTCTTACTCTATGGTTGTGAGACATGGACACTAAATAGTTGACTTGAAGAGACGAATCAATGCCTTTGGTAATAGTTACTTCGCAGAATCATGAGTATCGCGGGGATGATTACGTGTCAAATCAGCGATTGCACCGTGAGACTGAATCGAGGCCTATTACCAGCATAGTCCGTCAGCGCTAACTTCGGCTATATGGGCATGTGGCACGCTACCTGAAACCGATCCTTCCCATCGGGTTGTATCTGTAAGAGACAATCCGGCGTGGAGGAGGCCAAGGGGGCTCCCGCAAGGCTCGTGGCTGGGGCAAGTTGATGTTTCTTGTCGAGAGCTACTTGGTATGGGAAAGGAGCCTGCATGAGAATTCGCGCGTGGGTGACCCCCATAGTAGCGTCGTAGGGTGGGCGAGGCGACGCGCCCCCCGGCGTATGCCCCCAATGATTGATTGATATCACATATTTTGGTGAAAATATATAACATAAAAAAACTAAAAAGGCCTAAATTACAGCATTTTTATCCGATCTCTAATAATAAGTCACGTCTAATCCCTATACAAATAAAATCATACTAATAAACAATAGGGAAACGAAAGGTAAACCAAAGGTAGATTTTTTGTGTGGTATATACCTGAGCGTTACCCTGCTAACCCTGCCTCTCTGCCTCCCTGCCTCCCTACCACCCTGCCTCCCTACTACACTGCCTCCCTGCCTCCCTACTACACTGCCTCCCTGCCTCCCTGCTTCCCTACCACCCTGCCTCCCTGCCTCCCTGCCACCCTGCCTCCCTACTACACTGCCTCCCTGCCTCCCTGCTTCCCTACCACCCTGCCTCCCTACTACACTGCCTCCCTTCCTCTCTATCATCCTACAACCCTGCAACCTTGCCACCCTGCCCATTACGGATCGCTTATCATCACAACACAATGATTGCATATTTTATTTAAAAATTAATTCCTGTTTGCCTGCTGTTCTGTTGGCTCATGATGATAATGATGATATAACAACAACAATAATAGCCCGAACAACAACATAGAGTACTGCTACTACCATTGGCGGCTTGTGATAAAATAAATGGAGGGACTGCAAGCTTTACAAAACAGTAGGTTTTACACAAAATTACCTATCTCATGTATGAATTGTAGTTGATGTTCACGGATTTCGGGGCAGGTAGTAGTGTGGGGGTAGAAGGGATGGTGGGGGGGGTAGTGTTGGTAGTAGGGGGGAACTGAGGTGGTGATGGTGAATTACAGTATTACTTGAAAATAAAGTCGGTACCGCTTGATTAAATCTTCATTTAATGTCAGCTGGGATATTTTCTGTTTTGCATATACTTCACTAGATTTTCCATCATCATAGGGTAATTAAAGAAAGCACGACTTAACACACCATCTACCACGCACTGTAAACACGAGAGGGACGAGACGTAGCTGCCTCGACTACAGCTCTTAGTTTTCACAAGTGGAGCGGCGGCGGCGCAGACGGGAATCGTACACCAAATATGAAAGAAACGTAAATTTTGGTCGGGTTTTTTAATGAAAATTCACTTAGTAACGTATTGAAAATAGTTATATAAAATATATTGATTTTTTTATTGTGATATATTTGTTAGTAGTGTATAAATTCTGCTGTCTCTCTAGGGGCCCTCATACACCTGGCATGAGTGTCTGGGGTGCTGGAGCTCTGCAGCCCTATGCCACGAGCCGCCACTGGGTACTACTACTACTAAATCTACTACTACATGTAAAATTAGTGTGTAAAAAAGAAAGAAAAACAATATGCCATGATCTCTATGAGGCGTTCCTAAGAAAGAGAGAGGCGAGAAAAGAGAGAGAGGAGAGAGGGGAGAGAGAGAGAGAGAGAGAGAGAGAGAGAGAGAGAGAGAAAAGAGAGAGAGAGAGAGAGGGGAGAGAGAGAGAGGGAGAGAGAGCGAGAGAGAGAGAGAGAGAGAGAGAGAGAGAGAGAGAGAGAGAAAGAGAGAGAGGAGAGGAGAGAAGGGAAAGAGAGAGCGAGGAGAGAGAGAGAAGAGAGAGAGAGAGAGGAGAGGGGGAGAGAGAGAGAGTAGAGAGAGAGAGGAGAGAGAAGAGAGAAAAGAGAGAGAGAGAGAGAGAGAGAGAGAGGGGAGAGAGAGAGAAGGGGAGGAGAGAGAGAGAGCGAAAGAGAAGGGGAGAGAGAGAAAGAGAGAGGAGAGAGGAGAGAGAGAGAGAGAGAGGGGAGAGAAAAGAGAGAGAAGAGAAGAGAGAGAGAGAGAGAGAGAGAGGAGAGGGGAGAGAGGGGAGAGAGAAAAGAGAGAGAGATAAGATAAGAGAGGAGAGAGAGAAAAGAGGAGAGAGAGAGAGAGAGAGAAGAGAGAGAGAAAAGAAAAGAGAGATAGAGAGATAGAGAGAGCGAGAGCGGAGAGAGAGAGAGAGAGAGAGAGAGAGGAAAGAGAGGGAGAGAGAGAGAGAGAGAGAGAGAGAGAGAGAAAAGAAGAGAGGGGAAAAGAGAGAGAGAGAGAGAGAGAAGAGAGAGAGAGAAAAGATAGAAGAGGAGAGAGAGAGGATGAAACGAAAAAAAAATATCCCTAAGGTAAATATAATGGGAACCAAAGGGAAGTTACCCAGAAAAAACGCTTCAAGAGAGTAATAAAAAGACAAGATTAGAATCGGCGAAAAAAGATAATTAAGGAGAAAAAAACCTAGGAGCAGCAAGAAGTTAAGGAAGAGACTAACGAGAACAGGAACTGGTGAGGAAATGTTAAAAGGAAACCAGATAAAGAAGGAAAAAGATGAAAGGACGAAAAAGATAAAGGATAAATGGAAGGAACGAAGCGAGACGGAAAATGAAGGGATGATGAGAGGGGAATGAAGGGATCATCATAAAGGAGGGAATCGGGGGGGGGGGGGTTAATCAGTGGGGAGAAGGGGA
Source organism: Chionoecetes opilio (assembly GCA_016584305.1). Taxonomy (NCBI): domain Eukaryota; kingdom Metazoa; phylum Arthropoda; class Malacostraca; order Decapoda; family Majidae; genus Chionoecetes; species Chionoecetes opilio. The sequence continues at coordinate 6,456 of JACEEZ010019048.1, read as the reverse complement.
GAAATAGGGTCATGAAAAGGAGAAGAAAAGGGAACCCCACACATAACGGAAGTCTCGTGAAAACTTGTGTTATTGCCTCTAAAAGATTGATGAATGACGCAAGCGACAACAAGAAGAGGAGGAGGGAGGAGGAGGAGGAGGAGGAGGAGGAGGAGGATAAGAGGGAGGAGGAGGAGGAGGAAGAGGAGGAGGAGGAGGAGGAGGAGAGGAGGAGGAGGAGGAGTTGGAGGAGGAGGAGGAGGAGGAGGAGGAGGAGTGGAGTCAGCAAGGTTATCCACGAGTTTTGGAGGAAAGGGAACAGCAGTTAAGAGAGGAGAGAGAGAGAGAAGAGAGCGAGGAGAGAGAGAGAGAGAGAGAGAGAGAGAGGAGAGAAGAGAGAGAGAGAGAGAGACGAGAAGAGAGAGAGAGAGAGAGAGAGAGGAGAGAGAGAGAGAGAGAGAGAGAGAGAGAGAGAGAGAGAGAGAGAGAATTCCTCACCCACCCGCGCACGAGTGTAGGACAAAACCCCCCTAGGACAAAACCCCCTAGGAAAAAAACCCTAGGACAAAATCACCTCTAGGACAAAACCCTCCTAGGAAAAATCCATAGGACAAAAACCCCCCAGGGACAAAAACCCCTAGAAAAAAACCCTGGACAAAACCCCCTAGGACAAACCCCAATAGGAAAAAAAAAACCTAGGACAAAACTCCCTTAGGAAAAAACCACCCTTGGAAAAAAAACCTAGAAAAAAACCCCTCCTAGGACAAAATACTCTTAGGAAAAAAACCTAAGGCCAAAAACCCCCCCCCCCTAGGACAAAACCCCCATAGGAAAAAACCCTAAGGACAAACCCCCCTGGGACAATAAAACATAAATTATAAAAATCTTAAATTTTTTTATTCTAATTATTTGTAATTTTGAACACTTCTCGGTGAATGCAAATATTACATTCATTAAAATAATACATAGGTTTTGATAGTTTAGGTGTTGATAGGTTTGGATAGGTTTTTACCTATAGCTACAGTATCAATCAATCAATCATTGGGGGCTTTTAGCGGGGGGCCCGGGTCGCCTAAACCCCCTACGACGCACCCCCGGGGGTCACCACCGCGAGTTCCCAATGCAGGCTCCTTTCCCATCCCCAAGCAGCTTCGAAAGAACATCCTGCCCCAGCCACGAGCCTTGGGGGCGCCCCCTTGGCCTCCTCCACGCCGGATTGTCTCTGAGAGAACAACCCGATGGGAAGGATCGGTTTCAGGGTAGCGTGACACATGCCCATATAGCCGAAGTTGGTGCTGACGGACTATGCAGGTAACAGGCCTCGATTCCATCCCACGGGGCAATCGCTGATTTGACACGTAAAACATCCCCCGCGATACCCCATGATTCTGCGAAAACACTTATTACCAAAGGCATTGATTCGTCTCTTCAAGTCACTATTTAGTTCCATGTCTCACAACCATAGAGTAGGACAGGGATCACAAGCGATTTGAAGATCCGGATCTTTGTCCTCCTGCACAGGTACCGACAACGCCACTAATCCCACTGAGGGGAGTCCATAACACCGTGGGCTATGCCAATCCGCCCTAAGACTTCTTGACGTGACCCCCGTCATTATGGACTGCGCTACCAAGGTATGTAAAACTTTCCAAGATATCAATGTCCTCGCCACACGCATGAACAACTGTAGTGCTTCATCTAGTAAGTCTCCAAACACCCCAGACCTTGGTCTTGAGCCAGGAGAAACCCCAAGTCCCAAAGGGTTTGCCTCCTCGTGCAGCGCCTCGAGAGCCATCACCAGACCTCCAGCGACTCAGCAAAGATTACTGCATCATCGGCAAAAAACAAGATCAGTGATCTTGGTGTTGCCGACGGATGCTCCACAATCACTTTGATCTAAACCTTGTCCAAACCCAGTCCATACAAGCGTTTTAAAAGTGATTTGGGCAAGGGGCGTACCCTTGCCTCACTCCTGTATTCACAGGAAAGAAGCTGGATACACCTGCCCCACACGTCACAGGACTCTCAGTCCCAGAATACAGACCAGTTATCAAACCAATAGTCCTTGCAGGAATCCCGCGAAAGTCGCAACCGAAGATCCCAGAGTGATCACGATGCCTGGAGCAAAACGCCTTCTTGAGATCAACATTTAGGCTGCAAACATCCCTGTCAAACTCACACGTAGGGTTCCACCAGGACACGAAGCGCTAGGTTACGGTCCGTTGTTGACTTACCAGGGTGAACCCAGACTGATGAGGTCTCGTGGATGCTGCACCATATGGTGCGTAATCCGTGTCAGCAATAGATGTGAAAAGCACCTTGCCTGGGACGCTGAGCAGTGTAATACACGCGGTAATTGTTGCAGTCCTGACTGGCCCTTTCAATTCCAGCTAGGGACGACCAGCCCCTTTCCAGTCAGGAGGAATGGTACCCGATTTGCCACACGGCAGTCAGGACAGCATGCAACCCGTGGATCAGGGCCCAGCCCCAGCCTTTGAGAGCTCCGCACTGATAGTACAAAACACCAAGCTGCCTTTCCACCCCTCAACTTTGCGACACCTCTCTAACTTCGTCATGAGAGGGTGCGCTTTTGTCAATGGGAGGATTCGGCAATCCACTGCCTGTACCCAGTGGTGTGAAGCTGACCTCAGTTGGAGGGTCCACCGGGTAACAACACTGCCCAAAATTTTTTTTTACCCTCAGACAAACGAAGAAATCTGCCATCCATGTCCGACACAGGCGCACATATGCTATCGAATAGCACTCGCCGAGAAGGGACTTCGGAACGGGGCTCTTCAGGGCTTCGGTAGGCGCGTCGGAGGTCATAGCGTTCCAAATGACCCTCGACATTCCTCAAGCGAGACTCCTGACATACCTGCCTTGTCTCTACCCCTCCCCAGGAGGGTTCTAGTCCGGTGTCTGACAGATGCCCGTGCGGTTCTGGTTCCCAGCCAGCTGGCAGCGCGACTCTCCTCGATTTTCTCAGGCGTCTCCGTCGAGACAAAACCACGCCTTGACATCGGGCGCACCCCAATACACTCCTTGGCAAGGCCCTGAGAGTTTTCTCGTTGAAGGGTATCCACAGTCTCTACAGGGTTTCCCGAGAGCACCGAAGGCACATCAAAACACGATGAGACTGCCACCGCATACTCATGAGCACAGTCAAGGTCCTTCAGCTTCTCAAGATGACAAAACAGTATGGTTTACTCCTGAGATTCTTCTGGACTTAAATATGACAGCTAAGGTAGCAACAAAAGTCTGTGATCTGTTTTCCAAAAGAACTCAGCACTCGGTATAAACTTACAGTTTGGATGATCCTCCAACGGAGTGCAACGAGGATGTGGTCGATCTCCTTAGCTACCCCCGGCATTACTATACCATGTCCAGCGGTGTGCAGCCACGGTTCTCTGATACCAAGAACCAGCAATTCCATCCTTCTGAGACTTGCAAAGTTTAGAAGCAGAGAACGTTGGTGTTTCTGGTACCGCAAGCCATGGGGACAAACCAAATAACTCGTAGCCATCTCTCACAGTGCCAGTAGTAGCATTGAAGTCGCCCAAGACAATGAGTGTGTCCCGAGGAGGACACTGGTCTATTACAGAGTCGAGTTTGGCGTAGAACATCTCCTTCTCTTCAGTTTTAAGGATCTCGGTAGGAGCGTACACTGCAAAAAAAGACATGAAACCCAGAGTGTGCTTCATCTTCACCCGCATTATACGCTCATCAACCGGAGTAACCTCAACAACTGACGGCTGCAGTTTGCTGAAGATGCCTATAGCTACTCCCCGTACACGGTGACCATTGCTCATGCCGGACCAGTAGTAGGTGTAACCCCCACTGCTAGTCTCACCACTGCCAGGCCTCCATGTCTCAGAGAGTCCCACTATATCCACCCTCAGCTTACTGAGCTCGCCCGATAGGAGAGGTAGTCGATGATCGTCTGAGAGGCTCAGAACGTTCCACGAGCCCACACGAAGAACCCTCCGCAGGTTGATCCCAGGAGTGATTCAACGTGCAGGCGCCGCCTCTGCACCGCCCCGGCCACCCCCATAAGAAAAAGTTGGGCTAGGGGGCCCTACCACTTGATTTAGAGTGCGGGATTCGCGAGGGCTTTGCCCCGCACTCGTCATAGGCAGACCCCTCCCCTGCGTCGGCATAGGAGGGGTCTGCATGATCGGGCCCCCCGGCAAAACCGGGTCGGGGGCGCGATTACCGCGCCCTCGATAATTTTGCTACAGTACATAACACTTAATTTAGTCGCCAGCTGCAATAATGCCGCCAGGCGCCATATATTACGAATTATAGCATCATTACTGATGTGTATATACCACTGAAGATGATACACAGTAGTTTATATCATGGTTGTATAATCTACCCTGTTTCAGCGTTGTTTTATGCTTTGTATCTGCAAGTATATACGATTTCAAATTTCACTTCTCGATTTTTTTTCGGGTAACGACGACGGCGGGAGGACACTCATGAAGAAACACTAGATGGCGACCTTAGTGTTGCCCATTATCAACGTCGCCACTCGGTTGATATATTTTTGTAATTTGTTTATTTATAGCCATACTATGACACAGATGAAGACACAAAATGACAGCCACTCCAGATAGCCCCTTCTGACTTTCCTGAAATCATGGATGTAGAAATATACCTAAGTATTAACGCCACCACACGTCTGTAAATAAAAAAGAAACTTTGTCCTGGCGACTATAGTGTTATTTACGGTACATGGGGATTTACGGTACTTAGGTAGACAAAACAATGATCAGGTGGAGTGAACAAACACAAAGAAAGATTCTAATATTTTTCATGATTACTTCAGTAATAAATTGCTGACATTTTTTTTTTTCTTCTAATTTTAATGGTATTAAACTGAGGGGGTTTTGTCCTTTTTCGCACTTTAGCTTAGGGGTTTTGTCCAAGGGGTTTTTGTCCTAGGGGGTTTTGTCCGAGGGGTGTTTTGTCCTAGGGGAGTTTTGTCTGGACCCCCCCGCGCACACACGCACATTCCATTCCACACACACACACACACACACACACACACACACACACACACACACACACACACACACACACACACACACACACACACACACACACACACACAACACACACACAAACGCACACACACACACACACAAACACACACACACACACACACACACACACCACACACACACACATAGACACACACACACATACACAGAATAGGAATATAGGAAACGATTCAAATAAGACTAGTTTCATAGCCAAACGCAGGTATCGATTCATTGTAATGATAGAAATAATGAAGTAAATAATCATATAATACTATAGATAATATCAATAATGAAAATGATATAAAAACAATTATAAATATTAAAATAATGATAAATTATGATAGAGATATAAATGATAATACAAATAATGAGGATAATGATAAGGATGATAATAATATGATTAACTAGCCGCAAAGCCGCCCTCCGGGCGGACTTTTTGGCTAGCTCCTGCGGAGGGCTATTGGTGAGCTTTCGGCCCACCACCTGTGTCTGGTGGGCCTTCGGCCCACCAAACATGGACTCTCCAGATAGCCCCTTCTAACTTTCCTGAAATCATGGATGTAAAAATGTATGTATTCCCCCCACCCATTCACTCACCCATTACCCATCACCCCCCACCCATTCACTCACCCATTACCCATCACCCCCCACCCATTCACTCACCCATTACCCATCACCCCCCACCCATTCATTCACCCATTACCCATCACCACACACCCATTCACTCACCCATTACCCATCACCCCCCACCAATTCCCTCACCCATCACCCATCACCCCCAACCCATTCACTCACCCATCACCCCAACCCATTACCCATCACCCCACCCATTCACTCACCCATTACCCATCACCCCCCACCTATTCCCTCACCCATCACCCATCACCCCCAACCCATCACCCCCACCCATTCACTCACCCATCACCCCACACCCTTACCCATCACCCCACCCATTCACTCACCCATTACCCATCACCTACATCAAGGCTTCCTCAATTCTCGCAACCCGCTTTTGTTTCACAATTCTCGCTAATAGGCTGCTAAAAAAAAAAAAAAAAAAAAGTGAGCGGATCATCTCATAATTGGGCTTATGACCTTCCTCTGGTCAACCTGATTCCAAAAATGTGCCATATGAGGTGTTTGCGCCACGGGGGGCGGAACCTATACCACATACACACACAGACAGACAGACACACTTTCGCTTATATTATTATAGATATTACCAACTCAACGATTTTCACCATTACCACAAACACTTACAATATTTGACTGCTACAACTACTGATATAATAATGATGGCAATAAAAATGACACTACGACAACTATTACAACTACTATTACCATATGCTACTACTATTACGTACTATATATTACATACTTTTCATTAATGCATACTTTTATCACAATCTTACAAATATAACTCGTAAGCGAT
>JACEEZ010019047.1:0-55549 GCA_016584305.1 Chionoecetes opilio | reverse complement strand
GAAACTAAAAACGGGCTTTGTGTTACCCATTTTTGTAGTGCCCTCGGCCAGTTCCTTGTGATGTAAAAAAAAAAAAAAAAAAAAAAAAAAAAAAAAAGAAAGTAAGAACCGATTACACAAACGAATTGTGAAGTCTTGTACATTCTTGTACATTTTTTTTTAAAGCATTTTGAAGGATATAATACACTTAGGAAAATTTACATGAGTAAGGGATGGTTTTCTATTTTCTTTGTTGACTATCTATTAATTAAAATGAAATTCTTAGGGGATACTGAATTGGACCAACTTATTTGGATCACTTTGATGTTTGAATGTTTGATGTTTGATGTCTGACGCGCTTCCATACACAAGAATCCATTTCAAATCATCACATCACCCCTATTTGGGAACCATTTTCCTCCCTATTTTATTCCAATTTTTCAAAAGACGCTTCTTCAGATACGATAGAATTGCCATTAAAACTCGGCTAACCTCTGTGAAAGTCCGTGTGACCAAAACACGGCAAGGTATTGCGTTTTTGCTGAATATTGCCGGCTGAATATGACGGAAAAGTTGTCGCGTGGACACGCGCGTCACATTATAGTAGTTATAGTAGTATAGTAGTCAGTGGCGGCTCGTGATGAAATAAAAGGGGGGACTGCAAACTTTATAGTAGTAGTAGAATTAAGTAGTAGTAGTCAGTGGCGGCTCATGATGAAATAAAAGGGGGGACTGCAAACTTTACACAACACGTAGGATACACAAATTTAACCTATCTCAGGTATGAGTTGTAGTTGATGTTCACGGATTTTCAGGGGCATGGTAGTAGTGGTGGTGGTAGAAGGGATGCTGGAGGTGGTAATGTTCCCAGCAAACACAAAGACGGAGGGCCTCCGGAGGCCCTCCGTATGTCTTTATTTTACCGGCGGCCCTACGGAAGTGTATACGGAAACGAGGTACCCGCTGGGGTTTTTGCTCAGAAGGCTCACCGTCGGGCCGCCTCCAGCGGCCCGACGTAGGACATATGACTACTTGCCGCTGTTACAGTAACCGATTGAGGAATATTTACGGTTACACTTTCTAGCATATTGCAGATACAGTAATGTTTTTTAGAGTTGTTGCACAGACATTAGCCGCTAAAGACTAATGGGCCCGTACCGAGAGTCATGCTGCAGGGCGAGCGATAACCTTCGTTGACTGAGGAAGGGTATCATAAAAGGGATATTTTTCGGAACGAAGAGCAGCGACGACGGTCGTCAAAGGCACGAAGGTGACCGTGTCCTTGTGCCGACCTACGTCGCTGCTCTTCGTTCCGAAAAATATCCCTTTTATGGTACCCTTCCTGTCAACGAAGGTCGTCGCTCAACCTTCATCATGACTCTCGATACGGGCCATGGACTGTTCAACACCCATAAAACATTACTAAATATGCAATATGCTCTAAGTACAAGCCACAATATTTGTATGTCGTTATCCAGTAATATGATGACGAGAACCACAAATCATTTTGGACTTCGTTTATTTTTTATTAACACAAAAAAAATCCGCATTGGATTTACATGGTGGAACAGCCATGAAGAACGAGATGAATGAAGATTGAAGATTCGTCATCGAGATCCATTTCAACATTTAAATCATTTGCAGGCCATACAAAACCTACAAAATCATGAACTATAAAATCAACCAGATATTTTTTGGTCAACCATTCCAAACACTCGAATTAGCAGGATTTCCTTCCTTTTTATTTTACTTCCTGTACCTATCCTTATTCCCACCTTCATATACACTCTGCTGTCCATAACCATTCCTGTCTCTATAATATCATACGCCTTTCTTTTAACATAAGGGCAGACGCGCTAGGGTCGACTTCTCCACTGTAATAAATAAATAAATAAATAAATATATATATATATAATATATATATATATATAATATATATATATGTATATATATAGTATATATATATAATATATATATATATATATATATATATATATATATATATATATATATATATATATATATATATATATATTATATATATATAATATATATATATGATAATATATATATAATATATTATATATAATATATATAATATATATTAATATATATATATATATAGTCACTGCAAAAAAACCCCTTTTGGAACACGAACGTCTTTTCCGATTTTTTTGCCCTTCTCAGTGATGTTAAAATTTCTCGGTTTTGTCGTATATCTGACATCTCACTGGCTGGAGGTTAGTCCTCACGTGCTCCACATCGCTCAGTGCTGCACTAAGATATGTATGAAAGGGGAGAGGGTTGCCATCTTTGCTCCTTGCGCCTAAAATTTCCCCATCCCCAACACCTTCAACCTTCCTCTACCCTCCTCCCCCAGGTCTACAGATGCATTTTGCCTGACAAATCAATCCATTGTTAAGAAGACACATATAGTCACTTTGTACATGTGGTGCAAGTCCATGAGCCAGATAGCATGGAGAACGGGAACCTCCAAAAATGCTGTCTCAATCTGGTGCATGTGCAGGCTCTAAATGATGAGTTGGTAACTAGATTGGTGGAAAAAGAGTTAGAAAACGACCTCGGGGAAAATGTTAAAGACTTGCTTGCTTGGTCTTTGACGTTTTCCGAGGTGGTTCTAACTCTTTTACCACAAACTAGTGGTGAGAGATGAGATTGTGTGAGACATGAATTTATAAAGGGGGAAAAAAAAAAAGTTTTCCTTTCGCAGGTTTATTCCATCCCTCCCTCTTCATGTCTCACACACACATCCCCACCACCAACACCACAGCTGTCACTATAACACAAAACAAAAACGACTTCCTCTTCCTCTTCCCCCCACCACACAACCCCTCCCTCCCACGGCATCCACACAACCCTAACTCCCTCCACACTGCATCAAACACGGGAACAATGAAGCTACATACGTGTCCTCTTGTTTCCCTCTGCATGGGAATGAGAAGCGTAAAGTATACATACACCCAGTTCCTGAAGTGAACAAGTTTTTTTTTTGTCGGGCCTGCCTCTTATTTTTCTATCGGTGTCTGCCTGAAAAAATCCGTGAAAATGTACTAGTTTTTGACAGCATATTTGTATGTCTTTAAAAAAAACATTTCTGTCGCTTTGTATGTGTATTTATGAACGTGTCCTTGTATTATTTCATTCTTTATCTTTGGTTTCATGTCTGGCTCAATATAAACAGGTATCAATCAATCATTGGGGGCATACGCCGGGGGGCGCGTCGCCTCGCCCACCCTACGACGCCACTCCCGGGGGTCACCACGCGCGCACGTTCGCCAGTTCCCATGCAGCTCCTTTCCCATACCAAGCAGCTCTCGACAAGAACATCAACTTGCCCCAGCCACGAGCCTTGTGGGCGCCCCCTTGCCCTCCTCCACGCCGGATTGTCTCTTACAGATACAACCCGATGGGAAAGATCGGTTTCAGGGTAGCGTGCCACATGCCCATATAGCCGAAGTTGGCGCTGACGAATATGCAGGTAAATAGGCCTCGATTCAGTCTCACGGTGCAATCGCTGATTTGACACGTAATCATCCCAGCGATACCCCATGATTCTGCGAAGACACTTATTACCAAAGGCATTGATTCGTCTCTTCAAGTCACTATTTAGTGTCCATGTCCTCACAACCATAGAGTAAGACAGGGATCACACAAGCGACTGGAAGATCCGGATCTTTGTCCTCCTGCACAGGTACCGACAAACGCCAAATACTACTCCCGCTGAGCGAGTCCATAACCACCGTGGGCTATGCCAATCCGTCGTAAGACTTCTTGACGTGACCCCGCCGTCATTATGGACTGCGCTACCAAGGTATGTAAAACTTTCCAAGATCTCAAAATGTCCTCGCCACAAACGCATGAACAGACTGTACTGCTTCATTCTAGTAAGTCTCCAAATACCTGGACCTTGGTCTTGATGCCAGAGAGACCTCAAGTCCCCAAAGGCTTTGCCCTCCTCGTCCAGCGCCTCGAGAGCCATCACCAGGACCGTCCAGCGACTCAGCAAAGATTACTGCATCATCGGCAAAAAACAAGATCATGATCTTGGTGTTGCCGACGGTATGCTCCACAATCACTTTGTATCTACAACCTTGTCCAATACCCAGTCCATACAAGCGTTGAAAAAGTGATGGGGCAGGACGCACGCCCTTGCCTCACGTCCTGTATTCACAGGAAAGAAGCTGGATACACCCGCCCCACACTTCACAGCACTCGCAGTCCCAGAATACAGACCAGTTTGTCTGTATTCTGACTACAGACCAGCATAAACAGGTATGAGACACTTCAATTCAGGTCAGTTATGGCCTCTTCCATTTGTGACATTTCAATAACCAGTTCACGGAACCCAAGAGTTCCAGGCGTTCCATTGCGCACGAAAACCTGGGTCCGAGGCAAAGCGCGTAGTGACTCAGCAAATCCGTGACTTTCTCTACTCACATTGAGAGGTGGGTAGCTTGGGTAGAGTTTTCAGTTCATAACAAACAATGGTCGCCTTGGGCCCTTTTCTCTTATCGTGAAGGGTTTTCCCGCATGCACGAGTCGAGAGGATGTCAGAACGGCATAAAAAGGGCATACATGGCTGGTGGAGCCATGCTTTCCCGCGTCTTAAACTTGATATGATCCCTTCACAAAGGCAGCTAGCGAGTTATTCTCTCGTTATCTCTCTCTCCCTCTTATCTCTGCTATCTCTCTTCTCCCTTTTTATCTCTCTCTCTTTTTTTTCTCTCGTTTCTCTCTTGATATTATTTCCCCTCTTCTCATCTCTCCCTTTTTTTCCCCTCGTTATCTCTTTTTTTATCTTTTTAATCTTTCCCCGTTTTCTCTGTTTTTTCTCTCTCCTCGTTTCTCTCTTCTCCCCTCTCTTCTCCCTTTTTTCCCCCAATTTTTCTGATCCCCTTTTTCCAGTTTTTCCCCCCCTCTCTCATCTCTCCCCTTTTTTCCCCCCCCTCTCCTCCCCCCCTTTTCTCTCTCATATCCCTCTCATTCCCTCTCTCCCCCCCCCCTCCCTAGCTCCCCCCCTCCATCCTTTCCCTTTTCTCTCTTTTCTCTCTTCCCCCCCCTTTTTCCTCTCTCTCCTTTAAATTGCCTCGCCGCTGATATGTTTGTAAAAAAAAAAAACGGGGGTTTCTGCTTTTCCATTTGTGACGGGGAACCCCCTACCCTGAACCCAAAACCCCAACCCTGAACTGAAAGAACGGGTTTTCAGCAGTTTGGGGAAAAATGAAAGGCCTTTTGGGGCTCAATGAAGGGGCCGCAGACGGGTTTAACCCCTCCTGCCGGAAGGGCGGCACGTCGATCGCACGGCCCCCCGGAAAAAGCCCCTTTTGAGCGAGGTATATTCTTGTACGTCTTTGGGCGATTTTCCCCCGTGGGGTATCCCTCCAAAGATTGATGCGATCAGGCAAAATTTTGTTCTCCTGGGCCAAAACCCCCTGAGGGAGTAGCTGCTCCACGGCACTGTTGTGCCTCTTCTGCTCTATCTGGGATCTGCTCCCTTGCCGCCTCCTCCATTCGCCTGTTGGTTTGTAGCTGAAGTCGGCGCATACACCGAGCCCGGGCCGTTCTGAAGAGTTCAAATCAATTTTACAAAATATAGTATACTTATACACTGATCATATTGAAAGCAGACCACAAAAAATAAAAAATTTTTTTTAAAACATGTAATTACATATGGTACTGGGATATGGAAAAAGCCAAAATGTCTGTGAAGAGGGCAGATAAGGAGTATGTACTGTAGTACTATTTGGGGGGGAAATCTTTTTAAACCAGAAAAAATTATTACTCCCACAAGGGTCAGGGAACCAATAATGGTTTTAGGGTTTTAATGGTTAATATTTTTTAAACCCCTCATATTGCAGTAAAAAATGCACCCCCTTTCAAAAATTTCCCATAAAAAAGGTAAGGCGGGGATCCCCTGCTTGAAACCCTTTTCGGGTTAAAATGTGATGAAACAAAAATTCCCACCAAAATGCATTCAGTTTTTTTCTTACATGTTTAGAAAAAGGTTTAAACTTTAATTTAAACTGAGAATTTGAAAAAACCATTTTCTCTGCCCAGTGAAAAAGGTGCCTTTTTCCCAAAGGGTTTTAGTCACAAAGGAAAAATTTGGGTCAGGGGTTTTAGAAACACGGGTTTCCAAAGGGGGATTTGGGAAACCACACACTATAGGAAAACAGAAAAAAAAGGGAAAGGAAATTGGGCAAGCATTAGTTTAACCCCCCAAACATCTAAAAGGCCAATATTACCCAACCTTGGGGGAAAAGTTGGGTTAGCATTAGGGGAAAAAAAAACTTTTCCCCCCCTTACTCTTCTGGAACTCTTATTTCTTTTCTCTCTAAATTTTTTTCCATTTTTTTACACACTTTTCCCCAAACCTGAGAAAAAAAAAAAAAACAATCCCGTTTTAAAACAGTTTCTAAAAGGTAAAGGCCATACTGTTGGGAGTGGGGTTTAAACCAAGTGCACATGATGTTACATTTCTTGGGGTCACTTTTTCCCATTTTAAAGCCCCCTCCAAAATTCATTACATATGAAGCATTCAAAAAAAAAAATTTACTTAAAAAAGTGAGTTTGGGACATGGTGCGGGAAAATTCCCCCAATGTAGACGGGTGAGTCTAGAGAAAACCAGGTGACAGGTGGGGGCTGCATTGGCTAAAGGGGAAAGAAAGGAAGACATGCTTAGCAATGATCCCCCGCAAAAGAAAAAACAACTCCGAAGGGATTTTCCCGGGAAAGGGAAAAGTACAAGAAAATGTACATTCAATGTAGAAAGGGAAAGTTTGGGGTTTTTAGGGGAGTTAGGATGTGTCTGATTGGAAAAAAAAACCTAAAATTGCCCTTGGGACCCTGGGAACCGGGGGTGTTTTCCAAACATGAAGATAAAAAGATGACAAGTAACCCCTATATCAATTCGACACAAAAAGTCCCTACCTCCCTTTAAGATAACAGCATAGCTTTTGCAACAAAGGTAAACACTGCTCTGGTATATACATGAACCCTGAGGGGGGCTCGAAAAGTCTGAGGGAAAAAAAATTTCCCTTTCTTCAAACCAATAAACTTTTTTGCCTGCCCTTTATCTGCATTGAGAACAAACCCCCATGAGTTCCCTTTGGGGGGGGGGGAAGAGGGGGAGAAAAGAGGAGGGAGGGGAGAGAGAGGGGGAGAGAGAGAGAGAGAAAAAGAGGGGAAGAAGAGAGAGAGGGGAGAGAGAGAGAGAGAGAGGAGAGGGGGGAGAGGAGAGAGGGGAGAGAGAGAGAGAGGGGAAAAGAAGAGAGAGAGAGGAAGAAAAGAAAATTGAGAAAAAGAGAGGGGAAGAGAGAGAGAGAGGGGAGAGGGGAAAAGAGAGAAAAGAGAGGAGAGAGAGAAGGGGAAAAGAAGAGAGAAAAGGGGAGAGAGAGGAGAAAAAGGGGAGAGAGAGAGAGGGGAAAAGAGAGGGGAGAGAGAGAGAGAGAGAGAGGGGAAAAGAGGAGAGAAGAGAGGAAGGGGGAAGGGGAGAGAGAGGGGGAGAGAGAGGGGGAGAGAGGAAAAAGAGAGAGGGGAGAAGGGGAAAAGGGGAGAGGAAGGAAAAAAGGAGGGGAGAAAGAGAGAGGGGGAGAGAAAAAAAAGAGAAAAGAGAGAGAAAAATAGAAAAGAGAAAAAAAGAGAAAAAAAGAGGGGAAAGGGGAAAAGAGAAAAGGGGGAAAAGAGGGGAAAGAGAAAAAGAGGAAAAAAGAGAAAAGAAGGAGGGGAGAGAAAAAAGAGAAAAAAGAGAAAAAACAGGAAAAAAGAGGGGAGGAAGGAAAAAGAGAAAAAGAGAGAGAGAGAAAGAAAAGAAAAAAGAGAGAAAACGAGAAAAAGGAAAAGAAAAAGAGGAGAGGGGAGAGAGAAGGGAAAAAGGGGGAGAGGGGGAGAAAGCAAAAAAAAAAGAGAGAGAGGAGAGTGTTTTAAAAAAATGTAAAATTATGTGGCCAAAAAATATTGCCATTACTTTTTTTTAAAAAGCTTTTTTAAAAGCCTGACAAAATTCAAACAAAACTTGTAAAAATAAAAAAAATTATAAAAAAAACCCATCAAAGGGGTACCATAATTTCCCTCATTATTACTTTCTCAAAAATACAACCCCTTTCCTGCATTCTGAAGGCGATGTTCGCCACAAACCCCCCCACCTTTATAAATTTCTCCCCCTGCTGGTCAAGCGTTGGTTTTTTTTGACAACCACTATTTCCACCAGCGCCCCCCCAGTTTTTTGGGGACGGGGTTCCCACATACCGGGGGAAATCCCCCGAACCCCCCCCCCCCCCCTGGGGATGGGGTCGGCCCGGGGAAACATTTAAATTTTATGTCCATGAAATTGATAATAAATATTTTTTTTTTTTTTAAATAAACAATAAAATTTAAATTGGCCCCCAAAAAAAAAATTAAAACCCAAATTTTTTAAAAAAATTACTTTAAAAAAAAAAAACAAAAAAAATTACCACCAACTCCCAAATCGGGGTTTTGGGGTTAGTTTTTCTTTTCTCTAATATTTAGGAAAAGAACGTGCCCCGACTGATTTAGGGGGTTTAAAAAAAAATTTTTCGTGATAAAAAAAAAAATAAAAAAATCCAAAAATAACGGGGGGTATTTTTCCCCAAAAAAGGAGGGTTTTCCCCAAAAACCCCAATTTTACCCTAATTTATTAAAATTAAAAAAGGGAAATAAAACCCCCTTGTTTTTTAAAAAACATAAAAATTTAGTAAAAACTAATTTAATTCCTTGAATAAAAAGTCCAAAAGCAAAACAATCACTTTAGCCTCTGCAAATGTAAAAACCCCAAAGGGACCCCTGCTTGCAAACCCGAATTGGGCCCGCGGGAAATGGTGAGCTTTGTTTTTTTTTAAAAAAAAAAAAAAGAAACAAAAAAAATTAAAAGGTTTTAGAAAAAATTTCTGCCCTCGTCCCAGTTTTTAAAATTGGTGTTTTGGGCCCTGGAATTTTCCTATCACCCCAAAAAATTCCCAAAGAACTTAAATTTCCCGGTAATTTTTAAAAAAAAAAGTTGTTGTTTTTTTAAAATTTGGTAATATTTCAAAGGGGTTTCAAATTTAAAGGTAACTGGAAAAAAATTTTTTAGTACCCTTTTTAAAAACTATTAATTCAAAGGTTTTTTTTCGGACTTCAGGTAAATTGGAAAAAATGTGGGATTTGAATGGCGGGGGGAAAAACAACAATAATTAAATTTGTACTGTGGTTGGGGGCCCGCCCTTTTTCGGTAAAACCCCGTACCTCTAACATGGGCAGTGAGTAAGGGGTGAGGTAATGATAAAACCCTTTCCCCCGGGGGCTTTTGGCCCCCTGGGGGGGGGGGGGGGGGGGGGGCCCTTAAAGGGGGGGGGTGTGTGGGGTTGGTTTTTCCGGGGAGGCCGGGACCGAGTGTAAAAGGGAGCACGTCCCCCCGGCCCAAAAGGAAGGACTCGAGTTCGAAAACCCCAGGGTGGTGCCTTTTTTTTTTTTTTTCCGGTTAACCCCCCACCTCTAAAAAGTAGCCTTTTAAATAAAGAAATGTAATAGCAGAAAAAAAAATAAAAGTGTACGGGAAAAAAATTTATGGTTTGAATTTTTTGGTAAAATAAATTTGTTTAAAAGGGGGAAAAAATGATGCTAAAAAAGATAAAAGGGAAATTTTTTTAGTGTTTTTGGGCCCCTTTCCTCCCCCCCCACTTCCCCCCCCCAAAAAAGTTTTGGGACCTGTGGGAAAAGCGGGGTTTTTTCCGGGGGGGGAACAAATTTTGCTTCGGAAACACGTAATTTAAGTGTTATTGGGTTTTGGGGGGGTAAAACATTTTTAAAAAAAATTTTTAATTTTTAAAAAAAAAAATTTTAAATAAAAAAAAAAAAATTTTTAAAAATTTAAAAAAAATTAAAAATAATAAAAAAAAAATTTAAAAAAAAAAAAATAAAAAAAAAAAATTTATTTAAAAAAAAAAATTTAAAAAAAAAAAAACCAAAAAAATTAAAAAATTTTTAACCCCCTTTTAAAAAAAATTTTTTTTTTAAAAAAACTTGGGGAAATTTTCCCCTTTAAAAATTTTTTTAACGTTCGGGTTTTTCCCAAAACCCCAAACCCCGGGGGGCCCCTTTTAAAAAAACCCCCCGGTCACGCTAAACCCAAAATCTATATTTTAAAATAAAAATTCTAATTCTAAAATAACCTACTAAACCCCTAAAAAATTAACTAACCCCAACCAAATTTAAAAACCCCCCAAAAAAACTAAAAAAAAACCTAATAACCATAAAACTTAAACCAAACCCTTTAATTTTTTTTCCCCCTAAAAGTTCAAACCCTTTTCCTCCTCCCACCCCCTCCCCCCTAAATTCCCAAATAAAAAAAACCTCCCTCACTATTTTAAAAACCCTAAAAGTTACACCTAAAATAATAAATTTTTTAAACCCCCCTTTAAAATTTACTTTTTAAAAAAACCAAGGGTTATATAAACCCCCCCCGGGGGGTTTACTAATTTAAATTTTTAATTTCCCTATGATAAAATAATAATTCCTTTCCTAACCTTTTCAATTAACCCCCCTAAAAATTTTAATAATATCCAAAAAATATCCCCTAAAACCTCGAAACCCCAAGGTTTTAAAATCCTTTTATCCAATTTAACCCCAAAGACTAACCAAACCCAGATTTATTTAAAAAAATTAAAATTTGGGGGGGTAATATTTTGGGGCTTTGGGGGTTTTTTTACCCTATTTTGAAAAATTTTTTTCCCTGATAAGGGGTTTTAACATACCAAAAATTTAAACCCAAATCCTAGCGGGGGGCTTGCCCCCACCGAAAAACCTACCTAATCTAACCTAACCTAACCAAATCTAATCTAAACTAACCAAATCTAGCCTAAACCTAACCAAATCTAACCTAACCAAATCTAACCTAAACCTACCTTAACCTCCAAAGCGGGGTGTTGTGTGTGTTCTCGACACTTCGGTAAATCATTCTGTGGGGGATCGTCAGGTTTCACACGTCGGTCGCCACCCAATGCGGCCGCCCTATGATCCACATAAATAGAGGGGCAGTTCGCGCGTCATTTTCTGATTCTAAACTAACATAACCTAATGTTAAACATAAGATTTTGTCATAAGTTACTAACTAACCTCCACTATAACCCCAAAAAAAATTACTAACCTAACCTCACTAAAAAACCCCCTAAAAGTTACTAACCTAACCTCACTATAAGTTTACTACCCCTAACCTTACTATAACCCCCTAAAAGTTACAAAAAATAACCTCACTATCACATCACTACCCCTAAAGTTACTAACCTAACCTCCCACTAAAAAACCCTAAAAGTTACTAACCTAACCACACTAAAAACCCCCCTAAAAGTTACTTATATTGCGAGGAATATGGGGTTTCGGCACTTTGGTTTTTGACTATTTTAAAATTTATAGCCCTGATAGAGGTACAAGTGAATATGCGACATATACTTGATCGGGGGGAGAGTTATCCCCCTGATTTTTATAATATCCCCATTTATAGTCCTCACCATCGACCTCAATTGGTTTTTAGGATCTTCTAATAAAGCGGAATGTTTCAGGGGGACCTAGATAGGAGCTATCTACCTTCAAAATTTATTAAATTGAATGAAAGATTTGAGGTAATATTTGACTGCCTGTCCTACCATGATGTATCCAAAATTGACACCTGAATCGGCTAATATTGTAGCCGTTTCCGCATGTAATGAGTTTCCTATAATATTCTTCCACCAACAATTTTAGTATAAAATGGCGTTTGGGAATTAAGTATGGGATTGCAGGTGGTATTTGGAAGATCAGTTTTTTCAAATTTTCGTCCTCGACAAAACTAATTATACCCTCATGATCTAGGTACAGACCAAATTTAAAATTGGTCAATTTGTTCCTATGGGGGCTGGTTGAGGCCAAGGCTGATATTCCTCGGGAAATACCTGCTTTTGTATTGTTCTGATCCAAAACTTCAAAGGATCAGAGCTATCCCTTTTAATGGATTGGAAGACTAATTAGTAGTCTTAATTAGTTTGCTCAGTAAGGAAAACCTTTCTATGTCTATCACAGGATCTGGGATCAATTCAGGGTTTCCCTTAATTATAAACTACAGATATGTCTGGCTGAGTGGAAACCTGATTAGGATCAATATTACACTCTTTCAGCCAGGTTTGGGCCTTTAAAACCATAATCCTGTGTTCAATTGAGGTTATTATTTCCTTGCGACACATTATTATTAGGATTTTCATTAGTGGCGATGTATTGATTATGAACTGGAAATACCACTTTCCTCTACTACCATCACTAATTTGGTGTGGGCAAGAAAGGGGGTTCCAATTTTGGTAATTAATAGGGGTTGTGCATGACTAGGAATACTCTTCTCTTGTTCGGCATGGTGATAATGTGGGATGGGTCCCATTATTACCTTACCACCAGCACTGGTGAACATAGAGACGTTATGTATTTTGATGACCTTCCTTAGGTAACGTCCAAAATAATCAGCGCCTATGGATGGGACCATCAACGTCCTCGAAGATATTACTAACTAGCTTGACACCATTATCCCTTAGCATTTCAGCTGTGTCTTTTAGTCCCTTAACAGTTAAACTAATACCAATATTATTAACTACAGCAGCTACCCTACATTTATATTTTCCTAATTGGACTAGGGGTTGAACTATGTCAAAGGTTTGAGCCTCTGTATTGGCGAGAAAACCTGATATGGCTAAATTCACATTATTAATTATGGGTAGTTGTAATAATTCAACTATCTACCTACTTATGAAGGATCTTTGTGCACCACTGTCAAACATTGTCTTTACAATGACTGAATTACCATTATGGCACACCTTCAATTCGGCAGTAGGAACAGCTGCTGAACTACTCTTATTAGTGACTGCCATTTTAACTACTGTAGGGTCCGAGTCAATATCACTGTTAGGACATAGAGCGATATTATTAATAGATTGTTTACATTTCCTACAAGTTCTTTTAAGCTTATAGGGCATGCATTTGAAGCATGTTTACCACGGAGACAGGTTAGGCAATTACCAAGGCTCATTAACCTTTCAACTCTCGTGTAACAATCTGAATAGATATTACATGTGGAGGGTGGATGTTCCCCCTCACATAAGACACAATTTATTCTTCGTACTGCTCTATTAGTAGCCCTGGAATTAGGGATTGTATCTATTATTTGAATAGGTCTAAGTGGTTTACTGGTAGGCTGAGAAGTTTGAATCTTAATTACACTGTTTGATTTGCGTAACAGGCGCAGGATAAATACCAGTGTTGTAGTCAAGACCAGACCCTCCGAGACCAAGACCAGACCCTTCGAGACCAAGACCAAGATCAGACCTTCCGAGACCAAGAACAGCCCTCCGAGACCAAGACCAAGCCCCTCCGAGACCAAGACCAAGACCAAGACCAGACCCTCCGAAACAGACCAATACCAAGAACAGGCATATACTTTTTTTTTTTATAAATATGACTACTATCTGAATGTTTTTGCCTTTGATTAGGTCCGGTCACACAGGCACTTTGCGTCTGCAGCGCGAGTAAATTCCCACAAAAATTTTTACCCGCTGTTCCACGTGGTGGAAAATGGCTTACACGTGGGTACCCGTGGTAAGCCCGCGGAACAGACGCTGGCGGCTGTTCCGCGTCCTGTCCGCTGGTGAAGCGCGGCTGGAGCGCGTGTAAGCGCGGGAAAAGCTCCACGTGGTCACAGGCATTGGGGGTAACCGCGGCTGCATCACGCCTGAACCACGGGTGATCACGTGTACATCGCGGCTGGTCCACGTGTGAAGGGCGGCCGTTTCGCGGGCAATCACGGGTAGTGCGCGTGGGTACCACGGCCCCACCACGGGTATATAAGGAGCCAGGGCAGGCGGTAGAACTCATACTCGCTCCAGACACCACACAGTATACACACTCTCAAGACTCCCAGACTTTGACAAGATGGCTCCCAAGAAGTTCCCCCCTAGGAAAACCGCCACCAAGGGCAAGAGGCCACCAGGTGTCCCTGCGCAGGTGCATCCAGCTACTACTTCAGATGCTACTTCAGAGGTTGAGGCCAGTCCTGCTGCACTTCATCAGGAGGAGGAAACATCTTTTGAAGGTGATGCCACAGCTGCCACAGCTGCCACTCCAGCAGATGAGGGAGGAGGAGGAGGAGGAGCCTCTGGTGATGCCTGATGCCTCTCATTCCCCCCACATGAGGAGGAGGAGGAGGAGGAGGAGGAGGAGCAGCAGCAGCAACCGGCGCCCAAGACGAAGGGCAAGGGGAAGAAGAAGGCTGATGCTGCTCCGAAGCAAGGCTGGAGTCTCCCCGACACAACGGAGCAGGATCTGGTGGAGTGGCTTCAGTCAAACACCTACCTGTGGCTCCGCAGTACCAAAGACTACCACAGGAAGAAGGCTTCGTGGGAGATGAAGGCCAAGGAGCTGGGGATCAGCCTGAAACACCTCCAGAACTGGTGGAAAAACGTCAAGGACTGGTATGTTAAGCTGTCCAAGAGGACCAGTGGCCAGGCAACCAAGATGTTGACGGAGAGGGACAAGTGGGTGTTGAAGAACATCGCCTTCTACAAAAGTAAGTACATCTCATTATATTCACAACTTGTAAGAATCTCAAATATTTGTACAAAATTGGAAGACTTTCAAGCCAGAGGATATAATTAATGCCAAATTTTGCTTAAAAGAGGGTTCAGTAATACAATGCTGTTACATAAATTCTTTAAATTTAAGATTAGTTACTGTGATACTATCCTTTACGTTTTACTTATTTATTAATTTGCGTTTAACATTATTGTTTTAGATTTATTTTAGTAAGTTTTACTTTTTAATTCCCAGAAATATATAATATGTAATTGTCTATGCCATTATATTAAACAAATGTTTAATCTGTAAATGTTTAATCTGTTTCAGGTTCCATGCCCACTGATGTCCCGGACACCCTTGTGAACCTGCCCCGTGACCCATCTCCTGACGCCCAGACCTCCCAGGCACAGTACCCACATGACTCCGGGGAAGCCAACATCCTGGAGGACATGGAGGTGGCAGCAGCGGCGGAGCAGGCCTCAACCCGCCGTAAGAGGAAGACTCCAGCCACTGAGAGGCAAGAAGAGGAATGGATGGTGGACCTCCGATCCACCATGAAGGCCAACCAGGCACTGCTGGAGAGGCTGCTGGAGGAGAGGTCTCAGCCCCAGTCACGTAGGGAGGCCTTTATAAGGTTTGTGTCCGACACCCTGCGTTCTGCCCCTGAGGAGGAGTACCAGGTGATGCACGACCAAATAGTCGACATTGTGCATCGGCGACACACGGGGTCCTCTACATCGGGGGCTGGACCGGGCCCCTCAACAGCACCACAACCCAGCAGGCCCTCTACCTCCCAACAGTCCGCCATAACACCACCCACCTACAGCCAGCAGTATTTTCACATGCCAGGTTGCCCGAGTCCCAACTGGCAGTATGGTGGTGGCCAGCATCCCCAGCAGTCCCCGTCCCTCCAGCCACTCACGACACCTGTCCGGTCTAGGGACTCGGCGGAATCAGTCGGAAAGGTTCTGGGCTCCAGCATTGCGGAGGACTGGAACGTATCCCCATACCCTCCAAGACTAAATGATGACCTGTGATGACCTGTATATTGAATGTATAATTTATATGTATTTTTTTATATTTTTTTTTTTATATGTATATTAATGTATATTTTTTGTTTTTTTATTAGTTATTAGTTATTTTTGCAATAAGTATTATTTATTTTATTTTTGCAATAAATAATTTTATAATATTCCATATGCTTGTTTCCATTCCCTTAACTTTACTGTCTTTCATAGGTTTTCTATAGTAATAATAATAATATCTTAATATTAACCCTGGAAAACGGTACCGCTACAAAATTTTAATTTTACCTAGAAGGATAATGAAGATTGAATTATATTTTTATATGTTTAATGAATGAATTAAAAAAATAAAATAAACCTTTTTAAGGAAAAAAATAACCCCGGAACGGTACCGCTACAAAATTTTAATTTTACCTAGAAGGATAATGAAGATTGAATTATATTTTTTATGTTTAATGAATGAATTAAACAATAAAATAAACCTTGTTTAGCAAAAAAAAAATGATTTTGTGCAACACGCGAGGACACTTCTGTCTAGCGGTACCTCTCCAGGGTTAAATACTCACAATAATAATGAAATGAATAATAACAATATAATTTATAATAATAAAGCCTGAGAGAAAATAGGACTAAAGTAAACAACAAGTGAGGCGACTATTAAATATTTATTATGCCACAAACACAATATTAACACTGCTATTTATTTGGCCCTCGCTGGGGGGGGTAGGAGCATGTCATCCTGCCATGGAACACTTCCAGCAGTTGAGTTGCACCATTCCATGAGGAGGTTCCTCTGAGCCTTGGCTATCTTGAAGTCTCTGTTGTTCCCTGGTAATCGGTCGGGTTTCGTGTCCTCAAGGTTCATGCCGGCACGCCAGGCACCAGGCACCCACCACTCCATTTGGTCGCTCCACTCCACCAGTCGGTTCTGCATCACCGGGTAACGTGACCTCATAAGGTTGTGGAGGATTACACATGTCTTGACCAGGAGCCTCACAGTGTCCGCTTCATGCAACATGGTCGACAGGAGAACTTGAAAGCGATTCGCTAGTATGCCAAACGCATTCTCCACCACCCTTCTGGCTCGCGAGAGTCTATAGTTGAAGATCCTCTGCTTCCTGGTCATCTCCTTGTTACTGTACGGCTTCATCATGTAGGTCCGGAGTGCGAAAGCATTATCTCCCACCAGAAAATAAGGACATCCTCTGTGTCACCTGGATAGGATCAGGCTGTGGGAATCCAACAATGTCGTTCTTCTCGAGAGCCTCTCTCAAAACACTTGCATTGTAAAGGTGGGCATCAGACGTTGAACCCTTGCCGCTGACGTCTATCCACATGAACTTGTAGTCAGATGTGACGACCGCCAGGAGGATGATACTGAAGAATCCCTTGTAGTTGTAGTAGTCGGAACCAGTGTTGGCAGGAGCTTTACAGGCAACGTGCTTGCCGTCTATTGCACCAATGACATGTGGAAAGTTCCACCTTCTCATCCAATTATCGGTGATCTGACGCCAATCTTCATCGTTCTGTGGTGGCTTGAGCAGCTCCTCACGGTACTCGTCGACGATGGCCATACACACCTCACGCACCACTATACTGATGGTGTTGTGAGGCACCCTCCAGCCATACTGCATGTCACGGTACTTGGCGCCAGAAGCAAGGTGCCTCAGGGTGAGGGCAACCTTCAGGCCTGGATCAAGGGGTGCTCGCCAGTGGGTGGTCTTCTTGGTAAGGGCTGGTCTCAGTCTCTCCACAACTTCATCGAACATGTCAGGTGGCATTCTCATGAAATTCTGGAAGGCCCTTGGATCTTCATTACGGAGCTCCACCATGAGACAATCATACAGGCCATGCTCAGGTCTCCTGCTAATCCAGTTACGCACCCATATGCTCCGGGCCGCCCTCCTCCTCAGCCGTCTTCTTCGTCTATCAACGATGTACTGATGGGCATGTAACGCCTGGTTCATATGCTGTTGCATCAGCATCAAGACGAGGTCAATACGGTCCATGTTCACCAAACCACGTCAGAAACAGGAGTGATGAATGCTTGGCAAATCGACCCCAATATATAGGTCCCAGAGTACCCGCGCTACACACGCAAATGCACGTGAAAACACGCGGAACAGACACGGTACAGCCGTGCTATGACCGTCATTAAACCGCGATTACCCGCTAAAGGTTAGCGGGTAATCGCGTGTAACCACGCACTTACCGCGGCCGTAGCACGTCTGTACCACGTCTAAACGCGTCTTAACCACGTCTTTATCACGTGTGCCACCCGAGGTCACCCGCGCTCTCGATTTTTGGGAAATCCAAAACCGTATGCCGCGTGTGATTGTTCTAGCCCGTGTGGGCGCGGCTGGATCACGTCCATATCACGACCCAGATGCGTCCAACAGCGCTTGCTTCACGTTCACACATTTTTCGCCGTGAGACGTGCGCGATGCGCCCGCGAAGGCCAGTGTGACCGGGCCTTTACTCATTCCGGTGTGCGAACGGAAACTAAGCGAGACTAGTCCAGTACACCTCACTGTCCGACGTCCTATGTCACTGCCAGACAGAGTTGCCAGGTCCTGCCAATTGTTGTATTTCTTGCCAGAAATTACTTAACAAATTTTGGAATTTGCCAGAAATATTCATCAATTGAATTTCATTTTCTTATGCTGAAAAATTGAAAATGGCAAAAAAGTAAAGTGTGAATGCCAAAAGTATATTTTGTGGTTTGTGCACCTGGCAACCCTGCTACCAGATGTGCTCGATGTAACGACTAACGAGCTCTGGTAAGGTAAGGGTAACGTATAGGGGAGGAAATATATTTACATAATTTAATATATGTGAACAACTGAACATCTAGGTCAAATATTTCTGCTTTCATTGCTTCGTTGGCATGAAGAAACAAACATAGAAAAATAGCAATTTTTGTGGTTACGTTTTCCAAGCGAGCTA
Source organism: Chionoecetes opilio (assembly GCA_016584305.1). Lineage (NCBI taxonomy): Eukaryota > Metazoa > Arthropoda > Malacostraca > Decapoda > Majidae > Chionoecetes > Chionoecetes opilio. Next base: position 36,994 of record JACEEZ010019047.1, on the reverse strand, counting down.
GCTAAACCTGTGGTGTACGTGTACGAAGAGTGCGGGGATTGCATAGGCCTACACATATATGAAATACACGGAGGTGAACAGAGCTGCAAACATGCGTGCGTGCAAACGGAGATTATCACTGCGAGATTGGGTACGTCATGCATGTTCTCTCGACTCGCACGCACTCTACCAGCGCTCGCAGGGCTCAGCTCATGCATCATCACCGTAGAGTTAGTCAGGCAGTATCTATAGACAGTACAAAGGCTAAGGGAAGAAGGTTAACTAATTTCGCTTTACCGCCTCCCTCCGGGAGGGTGACAGCTTCTGTGACGTATCGTATCGTCTCCCGACCGGGGTCAGGAGAGGGACATCGGGTCAGTGTGTGTCTAGCAGTCCAATCGTGTTCATCTCTCCGTTTTCTATTTCTCTCTCTCTCTCTCCTTCCCTCCCTCCCTCCCTCCCTCCCTTCCTTCATCTCTCTCTCTCTCTCTCTCTCTCTTTCCCAAACCAGAGGATAAAAAACATAATTAATTAAGAAAATGTATAACTTTTTTTGTATGGCTGGAAATGGTATAGGTGAGGAGAGAGAGAGGAAGAGAGAGAAATATATATATATATATATATATATATATATATATATATATATATATATAATATATATATATATATATATAGAGAGAGAGAGAGAGAGGAGAGAGAGGAGAGAGAGAGAGAGAGAGAGAGAGAGAGAGAGAGGAGAGAGAGAGAGAGAGAGAGAGAAGAGAGAGAGAGAGAGAGAGAGAGAGAGAGATATGGGGGAAGAGAGGTGAGAGAAGAGATAATACTCTTTCGATATACAAAAAAATTCACATATGCCTTGATACAAAAGTGTGCAAGTTGGGGCCCACAGCCTGGTTGTGGTCTTATTAGGTCAGGTCAAGTGTAACTCCCTCTCTTCCTCTCTCTCTCTCTCTCCCAAACCAGAGTATAAAAATATAATTAATTGGGAAACCCTCTTTTTCGTATGTCTGGAGATGGAATAGGTGAAAAGAGAGAGAGAGAGAGAGAGAGCTGGGTCTCAAGATATCGGCTGAGAAGTCCAAGGCCATGGTGTTCAAGGCCGCTGCCCCCCCGGTCTGTCCTCTACAGATACAGGGCATCAGGCTGGCTTGGACCCACGCCTTCCAGTACCTCGGAATGTGGCTTGACCGGGGCCTCCACTTCACTACTCAGATCAAGTATCTGAGGGAGAGGGCTGAGACCAGGCTCAACGTCATGAGGGCCATGACGAGGACACACGCCGGGGCCACGTCATCAGTGCTGCGCCTCTTCTACGTGCACACTGTGCGCGCCCTTGTAGACTACAGCGCGCCCGTGCTTGTCTCGTTATCGCTCACTCAGCAGAGGAAGTTAGAGGTCCTTCAGAACCGAGCTTTGAGGACCCTGCTGGGGGCACCGCGCTGGGCAAACACCCGCGTCATGCAGGCGGAGGCACGTTTGGTGCCCCTAGCCACCAGGGTTCGACAGATCGTGGCCTGTCGGGTGGCCAAGATCCTCTGCCAGACAAGGGAGTCTGTCGCGCGGGACAGGCTGTGCAGGGTCTTGCCACAGGAGCAGCGTGACCTATCGCCGGGCAACACCTGGCTGCAGAGGGTGGCAGACGCCGCCATCCACCTCCTCCCCGGCCACACCCACCTGCTGCTGGACGGACCTGACCGCCCCGCTGTCAACTACGTCGCTCCGCCACCGTGGCAGCCCTCTGCCGCCCAGGTGATTATCGCCACACTGCCGGCCGCGAAGGCGTTTTGCACGCGGGAGGAGCTGAGGCAGCACGCCCTGCAGGCGGTGGCGCACGCCAATGTTCCCAGCAGCGTCGCCCTGCAGGCGGTGGCGCACGCCAATGTTCCCAGCAGCGTCGCGGTCGCTATCTACTACACCGACGGCTCCGTTGACCCTGAGAGAGGCCGGACAGGTGCTGTGGTGGTTACGGGCGGTGAGGTGCTGTCCTGGAGGACACCCGACCATTGCTCCACGCTGCAGACGGAGCTAGTGGCGATAGAGCGCGCCCTACAGCACGCCCTGGGCCGACAGGAGGAGGTTGTGGTGATTCACACCGACTCCATGTCTGCCCTGCAGGTCCTACGGCAGCCCCGCACACCGATGGACAACGTGCAGCTCACCACCGCCATCCTGGGCCACATCCAGGGCCTCGCCGCGCAGGGGCGCTGCGTAAGGTTCAACTGGGTGCCCAGCCACATAGGCGTCCGTGGCAACGAGGCGGCCGATGAGGCGGCCCGGGAGGCCACCAGACATCCAGCGGTGGCCTTGACTGTCTTACCCAGCATCCAAGGGGCCAAGGTACTGGCCAGACGCGCTGCCATCTGTGCCGCAGAGCAACAGTATCGCCAGCTGGTGCAGACATCGAGGCAGGCAGCCTGGCACAAACAAGCCACGAACAACAACGAGCCGTTACGCCCCGCCCAGCAGCTGTCCCGAGCCGAGGAGGTCGTTCTACACCGACTTCGGCTTGGCTACGTAACCCTGGATGAGCTGAGGGACGGGTTTGAGGAGCGGCCGTGTGAGCACTGTCCTCATATGACCCCCCACCCCCTGATCTACTACCTGCTTTCCTGCCCCGCTACAGAGCGGCTCAGACAGCGCGTCGGCCCGGAAAGCGCGGCCGCCCTCGTATGGCAGTCCCAGAAAAATTTGCACCTACTGCTGGAGGTGGCGCGTGCCGCCCCACCCCCCCGATGAACACTAAGGAGCGGGAGTGACCTCACGCCCCGCCCACCTGTGACCTGACTGTGGCTGCGGCTACAGCGGCGGGCTGATGCCCGCTCATTTATTACTGGCTTTATGTGTATGTATGGGTATGTGTATGTATGTGCATATGTATATGTATATATATCATGTAATAGATGTAAATAAATAAAAAAAAAAAAAAAAAAGAGAGAGAGAGAGAGAGAGAGAGAGAGAGAGAGAGAGAGAGAGAGAGAGAGAGAGAGAGAGAGAGAGAGAGAGAGAGAGAGCGAGAGAGAGAGAGAGTGACACTTGACCTGACCTGATAAGACCACAAGCAGGCTGTGGGCCCCAACTTGCACACTTTTGTATTAAGGCATATGTGAACATTTTTGTATATCGAAAAAGTATTATCTCTGCCTTATTCTTACTCTTTCTTCCCTTTTCCTCCTTTTTCTTCTATTGGTTCAAAGAAAGGACTATTTTCGAGTGCCAAAACCATTTGAGTGCCAAATTTTTTTGAGTGCCAAAATGTTTTGATTGCCAAATATATATGTCAGGTCCTGAAGTATCCCCTACACCACTGGCCGTGTTGACTGTAAAGTGAGAAGTTGTCGACTACCCCTCGAATTAAAACACCCATTAGTCTCTCACCGAACCAGGCTGAGCCCGTAAGAAAAATGATACCGAACCCTAGACGTGAAAAGTCAATACTTTTCAGACAGCCCGACCCGCACTCATCACCTTGGCCATCACGTAATCCTAACATTTCTTAACCAATACTTCACATTTAACACTCTTCGATTAGTCTTCTAGGAGGTCTCCTCACGCGAGGGGGTAGTTGTTCATCCACCGGATTTGGTTGTAAGTCACTCTCTATTGGTTCTACCAGCCATTCTTCATTTCCGTGATAAGGTTTCACTTGTTTGGCAGCTCTTTGCACTCTCTTTCCAGTGAACACATTCTCCATTATGTACACACTCCCACCCAACAATACTTCCACTACACGGTAAATATCATCCCATTTAACATTTAGTTTACGGCATGTGCCTGGTATTGTGGTTTCCTTTCTGACCCACACCAGCGCTCCCACCACGACAACTTGATTTTTCCGCTTTCGGTTGCCCACGTCTCTATAACGACGCGTCATTTTCTGATGCGTCTCACTAATTAGAGCGTGTGCCACGCCCATGTCGTCTTCCTCTCCATCAATGCTGGGTAAAGATGCCCCGACCAGCCTGGGGGCGTGGCGAGAGAAGAAAGCGAAGTAAGGTTGTTGTTCAGTCGAGGTGAGAACCGCTTGGTTCATGGTGATTTGGTACGACTGCAGCAGCTTGGGCCAGCGAAGAGGGTGACCTTGGCACAGGGCAGAGAGGACCGATTTAAGAGTCCTGTGCATCCTCTCGGTCACTGAATTGCCTTGAGGGTGGTAGGGTGTGGTGTAGCAGAGGGTGATCTGGTGGCATGTGCAGAACCGCTGGAATTCCTTGCTGGAAAACTCTCCTCCATTGTCCAGGACTATGTTGCGAGGTGTTCCATAGTCTGCCAGGTACTGCCACAGTGTCTATGATGTGTGTAGATTGTTTGGTTTTTAGGGGGAAGAACCTAACGAACCTACTGTAATGATCGACTACCGTCATAACATAGCGGTAACCTTGTGCTCCGGCCACCATATCGGTAAGGTCTATCCCTATCCTCTCCAAATGGTTTATTTCATTTTAACATCAAATCCACGAACTCTAGTTTAATCAATGCAAAACATGGCTATAACAGAATTACTCTTGCCAAAAGGTTACGTTAGAGTTGTCGTGAGGCGAAATTTAACTATTACATTGACACTTATAAGACCAGTCCTAAAACGTTGTCTGGCCTGTAGCTACATGTTGATGGCTGGGCAGATTATTTTTTTCCGCCAGAGTTGTCCTTCCCCCCGCTGCATGGCGGGCCCCCAATACCCTCGCCCTTCGCCCCGGCGCGCTGCAGCTCAGCCACAAGACCTTGCCCCTGGCCCGCCTTGTCAGTCTAGGAACGCAGATCGGCGGCGGGCGTGTCCTTCTCCACTCCGCCCCGCTTGAAATCCGCACCAGACACATCACCGGGCAAGGCTCCTTTCCCTTGGTTAGACATGGTGGACTCTTGCGTGAATTTCGTAGCCGGATTATGAAGGATAGATGCGGAAGCTGAATTCACCAGTTCAGTGATTGGGGAAGTTGACTGTGTCTCACCAATGAGAATTTTAACATATTTACTGAGGGTTACTTTATGTTGTTATTGTCAGGTGAAATTCCGGTGTGCTGTAATTTTAGGAAATAGGATCCCACCGCGCTGTCACCAGTGATTTGCCGTAATTCGTGGGTTGTTTTGAGATTAATTTATATCTCCCATGAACCCAGCAGTGTTACAAAAGAAGAAATGTAAGATTATATTATGAGTATGCTGCCAACAGTTCAAGATTTATCCTTAAAGAGATAATCCTTCCTCTAAGGAGATTTCCTCTAACTCGTGAAATTTTTTTTTATATTTGTCGACAAGAAAGTAGCGTGAATTTTATATTTCAAATGAATATTTTACCGAGTTAACACGTAATTAGGATCGGAGGACTATGAGTAAGTATCTCCTTAACACACTTTGCATGTCACCTGGGTTAATTTAACCTACATAAGAATCAGTCACCTCAGAATTCAGGTTTATTAATACCAAACACACGTTTCCACGGAGGATGTCACTATATATCAACGGAACATTGAAAAATACTCGGGGGGGACGTAGTACATAAAGATAAATGCACTAAATTGCTTGACACATTTGGAAATAATTATATTGTAGCCGGGAACGACACGCACACTCGAGAAGACTCTATCAACTCCGCCGTTTTCAATTGTTAAATGTTCCTTGATAAGACGAGTGGACGCTGAAGGTCACACTGTCACTCTAAGAACTAGTTCTGAGTCACACGGGGGTTGCTGATGGACACACCGCCGTTCTAAGGAATAGTTCTGATTCACACGTGGGGGTCGCTGTTGGACACACCGCCGCTCTAAGAAATAGTTCTGATTCACACGGGGGTCACTGATGGGCACACCGCCCCGTTTCCAATACACACTACGAAAAACTACTTAACCTATTATGGCGGTCTCCTATCCTTTCCAATGAAACCAAAAAGAAGGACACAACAGAATGAATAGTGAGAAATGGGGAGGGGGAAGTGTAAGAGTTTGATGTGTGTGTTTGTTCATATGGCTTGGCAGACGAAGAGAGTTGCAGGGAGATTCTGATGGTATGGGAGACACCGGGAGAGTCAGTATTAGTTAACAAGACAAGGAATGATGCACGAGTATAATAATAGACAAGTGAATGTTCTTGTATTGGAAATATATACCGAACTGGGAAGAGAAATCTATGTACCAACCTGATGGTATGGGTGACACCGGGAGAGTGAGGTTTGGCGGCGTGGGTTGGCGTTCGCGCGGGGAAACAGAAAGTGTTCGTTGGTACACCGATGACTTAATAACATTGACATTGAATGATTAACAACCGGGTTAAAATATGAGGGCAAAAGGAATACTTTATGAGCGACAGTGTAATAAATTATGTTCAACGATCATGAAAATTTTGTCGGTGCAAATAGTTTTAGTTTCCCTAATACTACCATCGAATCTGTGTTACGCGTTCGTAAAATTGGTCATAAGGAAGTGCCTTTGTCTTCCTTCCCACGATTGAAAAATTATAATAATTTAGCGTTCCACGGAAACATATTGATATCATGGATTTCCGGAAACAATTTACTATACGAATGCTCAAATTACCTGAAGAATAAGTGAGTATTGTTGATTCTAGAATGTTTTAATTTATTGGGATTAAGATTCGCTAATTTAAGTGATCGCAGAAATAACCGGTTTGAGGTGGATTTACAAGGAAATAACAAAGAGAGAGAGAATGATAGTGGGGGGGAGAGAAGGAAGAAAGGAAGGAAGGAAATTAATGATATATGTTACGAGGAACAATGCTTATCAACTACATACATTTACATACTCTCATTAAACCTAGAATGAAAGTAAATTGATCTTAATTTACAACGTAAATAAAAATCCTGGCATTACATCAGCAGATAACGGTGACCGCGGGAGGCCGGCAAAAGACCCACCAGGTCTACATAGACGGTGTGAAATCGTTGGGTGGACGTGGGAAAGGTGTGGAGAGGGGCTCGTGTGTGTCGGTGAATCTTTGCGATTTGACAGGCAAGACAGGCACGCGTCCATTCCTTGATGTCACGTCGCATCCCTGGCCATACCGCTCGCCTGCTGATGACGCGATGGGTACCGAGGATGCCGGGGTGGTTCAGGAAGTGGTAGTGATTAGTGAAAGTCAATTAAGATAAGCTGGGGATAAAGAAATGATTCACCAATGCGTGACCAATCATGAACACGAATGTCAAAGATATCTCGATAAAGTAATTGAATATGAGGGATTACTGGCGTGTCCTCATATTCCATCAATAGATCAGTTGATGTGGAGTTTGATGTGGTCTTGGTCTTGGTCTTGGTCTCGTTTGATGTGATCTTGGTCTTGATCTTGGTCTCGAAGCTTCTGGTCTCGGAGTTTGGCTCGAGACCAGGTCGAGACCAGGATTAAAAATCCCCCTTTTAAAAGGGGGGGATTAAAAAATCTTTTAATCCTGGTCTCGACCTGGTCTCGAGCCAAACTCCGAGACCAGAAGCTTCGAGACAAGATCAAGACCAAGACCACATCAAACGAGACCAAGACCAAGACCAAGACCAGTCTTGAGACTTACAACACTGATAAATACCCACTAACGAGGGATCTTTAAACTCTAAGGGTGGCTGATATAGCTGACTACCCTCAGGTGTAATTATCTTGATCTCCCTGTGGGGGGGTTCTTGCTCAATACCTTGCAAATTTTGAGTTAAAGAAGCTTTAGCTGTTGATGGAATATGAGGACACGCCAGTAATCCCTCATATTCAATTACTTTATCGAGATATTTTTGACATTCGTGTTCACGATTGGTCACGCATTAGTGAATCATTTCTTTATCCCCAGCTTATCTTAATTGTCTTTCATATAGGAAGTAAGCCTCCTCATATTTATTCCATTGCTCATTTAACAATGGTAGACCTGTCTTTAAATTAATATAATCAATAGGAATTGACTTAATTGCGTACTCACACTTATTATATATTCGTGTGAGCATTGCTAATTTAGCTGATAATGAATGCTTAGCTAATTTCGCCATGATTTAGTTAATAAATAAGTCAAATAAAATATTAAATCCAAGATTACGTCACTAAAAATAATAAGCGTTAGTTGATAATTAAATATTTCCTAAGTGCTGGAAGCGCCGTTGGCTGGCCTGTCAAGACGCATAACCAGGCCTATGACCAACCAGCACTTAACTATACCACTAACTAAAACTACGTAACTTCTGATGTTATCTACTACCTGGCGTATGGTAGTTGACCGGCTGTTGAATCGTTCTCGACGCCGCAAAACACCTCCCCTCCGCTCTCATAACCAGCAATTCTGGTAGGCTCATAATTACGCCTCACAACGACCACTTCAAACCACATGAACATCAATATTCCTCACTCAGGGCACCAATGTGAGAATTTATGTCACATACATATATTTAATGTGAGGTCTTACCTAATCAAAATCCATCGTCCATCTCATCCCGACACAATACCCCAGCTAATCAACTAACTAGGATACTTATCGGTGGATAGTAGGGTTGAAATGGCTGTAGGTGTATTAATACTGCATGTCCTGTGATCCGAAGTGGTAGCCGTGATCGAGGCTGCAGGTGAAGTGCGGAGGTGGAGGCGTTATTGTGGTTGGCGTCAAAGAAGCTATTCAGGCTTAATTGACGCAGCACTGATATTCGCTATGTTGATGAGACAAGTCCTATTGTATTTTAACACTATGTGCAAAGAGTCTATATACACATTTTCTCATATATACAAATCCACGTATATTTAGTAAGAGATGTTAATCCCGCAAGGGTCTGGAGTGTACTAATATCTCCGTGGGCGGAGCGGGCAGCGGCCACCACAAATTACACGTGTCACCTTTAGATAGGCGGCAGGTGGACCATCACAATTGGTGCAAATTTAAAGGACGGCGGCCAATGACCGGTCGCTTCAAATTAAGGTGCTAATTATATAAGGTGCAAATGCTTATTAATAATGGGAATGTTGAATTATCCATCCCAGTATTTATCGTTTACTTAAATTACCTTAATTATAACCCATTACCATTATAATTATATATATACATCCCTACGCACCCCTTTGATGAGCGGATAATACCTACCTTACAAGGGGGTGGGGGGAACAAGACCACCACTCTACCAATTATTGAGAGGGTGGTTAGTGGATAATTTCCACACGTAGAGAGAATTGGGAGCTCCGAATAATATGAGCTGAGACGCGCGTCTCAAGGTCAGTGACGTGATCACTGCTCCAGCAATGTGGTCGCGGGGAGCCTGTGTTCACATTACACCGGCTGGAAGTGACGTCACTGTGACGTACTGTGAGTTACTGATGACAAGATGCACGTAGACTACGTCCAGCAACAACGTGAAGTGTGACCCGGGCCTTAGAGGGCTGTCCGTCAGACGTCTGTTTGCCGGCAGGGTAAATTTTAATCCAATAACATCGCGTTTTATATTTATGTTACGCGTCACGGACGAGCCCGGACGGCCATAGGACTATAGACGGACAGAGCGGACACTTGCAGATGGCATATAGATGCTGGATAGACATCCGCGCTTGCGTCCGCTGCAAGTCCGTCACATCTGAATTACCGCAAATTTCTTCTGTAAGATGTTCAACATCAAAATCATGCGTAGTTTACCGTAATAAATATCTTAATCCAATAACATCGTGTTTTATATTTATTTTTACCGCGTCATGGGACGAGCACGGACGACCATAGACTATAGACGGGACAGAGCGGGACACTTGCGGAGCAAATTGGACGGTGAAATAGAGGTCCGCGCTACGGTTCGCGGACATCCACTGCCGGCGGGGGATGGAGACCCTGAGTTGCAAGTCCTGATTGAGGGACCACAAGCGCTCCACCTGGTCCCTGCACGACGTCCCCGACTCCGCGGTTCAAACTCTGGTGTGTACGTCCTTGTTGGGCCCCGCACGCCTTCATCCACCGTCACACCGCATTCAGGTCAATCACTACCACCTCCTACCACCCCGGCATCCTAGGTACCCATCGCGTCATCAGCAGGCAGCGTATGGCCTGGGAGGCGAGTGGACATCAAGGAATGGACGCGTGCCTGTTCTGGGCCTGTCAAATCGAAAGATTCACCGACCAACACGACGAGCCCCTCTCCACACCTTTTCCCACGTCCCACCAAACGATTCACACAGTGTCCATGTAGACCTGGTGGGTCTTGTGCCGGCTCCCGCGGCACCTTATCTGCTGATGTAATGCCAGGATTTTATTTACGTTGTAAATTAACGATCAATTTACTTTCATTCTAGGTGTAATGAGAGGAGTAAATGTATGTCGTGATAAGCATTGTTCCTCGTAACTATATCATGAATTTCCTTCTTCATTTCTCCTTCTCTCCCCCCCACTATCATTCTCTCTCTCTTTGTATTTCCTTGTAAAATCCACCTCAAACCGGTGATTTCTGCGCATCACTTAAAATTAGAGAAATCTTAATCCCAATAAATTAAAACATCTAGAAATCAACAAATAATCACTTATTCTTCAGGTAATTTGGCATTTTCGCTATGTAAATTGTTTACGGAAATCTATGATATCAATATGTTTCCGTGGAACGCAAATTATTATAATTTTTCATCGTGGGAAGGAAGAACAAAGGCACTTCACTTATGATCCAATTTACGAACGCGTAACACAGTATTCGATGGTGGTATAGGGAAACTAAAATATTTGCACCGACAAAATTTTCATGATCGTGAAACATAATTTATTACACTGCTGCTCATTAAAGTATTCCTTTTGCCCTATATTTTTAACCGGTTGTAATCATTCAATATCAATGTATTAAGTCATCGGTGTACCAACGACACTTTGTTTCCCCGCGCGAACGCCAACCCACGCCGCCAAACCCTCACTTCCCGGTGTCCCCATTACCATCAGGTGGTACATTAGATTATCTTCCCAGTTCGGTTATATATTCCAATACAAGAACATTCACTGTCTATTATTATACTCGTGCATCATTCCTTGTCTTGTTTAAACTAATACTGACTCTCCGGTGTCTCTCCATACCATCAGAAATCTCCTGCACACTCTCTTCGTCTGCCAAGCCCATCTGACAAAAAAACACACACATCAAATCTTACACTTCCCATCCCCTTCTTCACTATTCATGTCTGTTGTGTCCTTTTTTTTGGTTTCATTGGAAAAAGGATAGGAGACCGCCCATAATAGGTTAAAGTAGTTTTTGTAGGGGGCGCATAGTGTGTATTAGGAAAACGGGCGGTGTGCCATCGGACCCCCGTGTGAATCAGAACTATCTTCTTAGAGCGGCGGTGTGTCAACAGCGACCCCCACGGGATCCAGAAACTATTCCTTAGAACGGCGGTTTGTCAACAGGCACCCCCGTGTGACTCAGAACAGTGCTCCTAGAGTGACAGTGTGACCTTCAGCGTCTCCGCCACTCGTTTATCAATGAACATTTAACAATTGGAAAACGGCGGAGTTGAATAGATCTTCTCGAGTGTGCGTGTCGTTCCCGGATTACAATATAATTCTTGCCAAAATGGTCAGCAATTAGTGAATTTATATTTTATGTACTACGGTCCCCACGAGTATTTTAATGTTCCGTTAGATATATAGTGACATCCTCCGTGAAACTTTTGTTTGTATTAATAAACCTGAATCTGAGGGACTGATTTATGAGGTTAAATTAACCCAGGTGACATGCAAAGTGTGTTAAGGAGATACTACTCATAGTCCTCGATCCTTAATTACGTGTTAACTTGTAAAAATATTCAATTTGAAAATATAAAATTCACACTACTGTCTTGTCGACAAATACAAAAATTTTGTTCACGAGTTAGACTCTGTAAGGATAAATCTTGAACTGTTGGCAGCATACCATAATATAATATTAAGTTTTCTCTTTGTAACACTGCGGGTTCATGGGAGAAAAAAATCTAATCTCAAAACAAACCCACGAATTCCGGCAAATCACAGTGACAGCGCGGGGGATCCTATTTCATAAAATTACAGCACACCGGAATTTTCACAGACAATAACAACATTAAAAGTAACCCTCAGTAAAATATGTTTAAAAGTCTAGTGGTGAGACACATTCAACTTCCCCAATCCCACATGAACTGGTGGAATTCAGCTTCCGCATCTATCCTTCATAATCCGGCTACGAAATTCACGCAAGAGTCCATCATGTCTAACCAAGGGAAAGTGAGGCCTCGCCCGGTGAGTGTCTGGTGCGGGTGTCAAGAGGGGCGGAGTGGAGGAAGGACACGCCCCCCCCCCCCTGCCGCCGATGCTGCCGTGCACAGACTGACAAGGCGGGCCAGGGGGACAAAGGTCTTGTGGCTGAGCTGCAGCGCGCCGGGGCGAAGGGAGGGTTTATGGGGGCCCGCCATGCAGCGGGGGGAAGGACAACTATGCGGAAAAAAATAATCTGCCAGAATCAACCTATAGCTACAGGCAGACAAACTTTTAGGACTGGTCTTATAAGTGTCAATGTAATAGTAAATTTTCGCCTCACGAAAACTCTAACGTAACCTTTTGGCAAGAGTAATTCTGTTATAGCCATGTTTTGCATTGCATTAAACTAGAGTTCGTGGAGTGATGTTAAAAATGAAATAAAACCATTGGAGAGGATAGGGATATGACCTTACCGATATGGTGCCGGGCACAAGTTACCGCTATGTTTGACGAGTAGTCGATCATTACAGTAAGGTTCGTAGGTTCTTCCTCCCTAAAAACCAAACACTCTACACACATCATTAGACATTGTGCAGTACCTGGCAGCTGTGGGACAACTCGCAACATAGTCCTGGACAAAGGAGGAGAGTTTTCCAGCAGGAATTTCAGCGGTATGCCACATGACACCAGATCACCCCTCTGCTACACCACACCCTACAACCCTAAAGGCAATTCAGTGCCCGATGAGGATGCACAGGATCTAAAGCGGTCCTCTCTGCCCTGGGCAAGGTCACCCTCGCGCTGGCCCCAAGCTGCTGCCAAAGCCGTGCCAATCACCATTCGAACCAAGCGGTTCACACCTCGATTGAACAACCAACCTTACTTCGCTTTCTTCTATCGCCCCACGCCCCCAGGTCGGTCGTGTGGATCTGTACCCAGCATTTGATGGAGAGGAAGACGACATGGCGTGGCACACGCTCTAATTAGGAGAAGCAGCAGAAAAATGACGAGTCGGTATAGAGGGACCCGTGTGGCAACCGAATGCGGAAAAATCAAGTTTAGTTGTCAGTGGTGGGACGCTGGTTGGGTCAGAAATGAAAACACAATACAGGCACAGGCCGTAAACTAACTGTTAAATGGATGATAATTGACCGTGTTTCGAGTGGAAGTATGGTTGGGTGGACGTGTGTACATAATGGAGAATGTGTTCACTGGGAAGAGAGTACAAAGGAGCTGCCAAACAAGTGAAACTTATCACGGAAGTGAAGAATGGTGGTAGAAACCAATAGAGACGTGCCTTACAACAAATCCGGTGGATGAACAACTACCCCCTCGCGTGAGGAGACACTCCTAGAAGACTAAAATCGAAAGAGTGTAAAATGTGAAGTATTGGTTAAAGAAAATGTTAGGATTACGTGATGGCAAGGTGATTGACTCGAGTGCGGGGTCGGGCTGTCTGAAAAAGTATTGACTTTTCACGTCCTAGGGTCGTATCATCTTTTCTTACGGGGCTCAGGCCTGGTTCGGGAGAAGACAATGGGTGTTTTAATTCGATGGGTATCGACAAATTCTCACTTACAGTAAACACGCCAGTGGTTGATTGTAGGGATACTTAGACCTGACGGGCACCTCGTCAGTGTACCAAGAGGAGAAGATGGGAAGCACAAGGTGGAATGAATGGGGAGGAATGGGAATGTTTATGACAGTTATAGAGTGAGTGGGAAGCGCCTCTGGGATGACCCTAGGCAGCGACGAGTACAGTCTAAGTCAAGGTTGGCGGCTGTTTGTCTGACTGTCTATTATTATTACTTGGCATCATTCCTTGTCTTGTTAAATAATACTGACTTCACGGTTTGCTCCCATACCATCAGAATCTCCCTGCACTCTGCATCGTCTGCCAAGCACAGTGTGTGTCATGGCAAGACGAACAAAACGTTTGGTGTGGCGTGAACAACACACAACCAAACTCTTACACTTTCCCTCCCCTTTTCACACTATTCATTATGTTGTGTCCTTTTTTTGGTTTCATTGGCAAGGATAGGAGACCGCCAACTAGGTAAGTAGTTTTCGGTAGTGTGTATTGGAAAACGTGGCGGTGTGCCCATCAGCGACCCCCGTGTGAATCAGGAACTATTTCTTAGAGCGGCGGCCTTCTGCTGTGTCCACAGTGTACCCCCACGTGTGAAATCAGAAAACTATTTCTTATAACGGCCGGTGTGCCAATCAGCGACCCCCGTGTGACTCAGAACTAGTTTTTTTCTTTAGAGTGACATGGTGAATTCAGCGTCCAATCGCTTATCAAGGAACAATTTAACAATGAAAAACGATGGAGTTGATAGCGTCTTCTCGAGGTGCGTGCCGTTCCCGGCTATAATAATAATTCTTTCCAAATGGTGTCAAGCAATTGTGCATTTATTTTATGTACTACGCTTCCCCCCCGAGTATTTTTTCACTGTTCGTTGATATATAGGTGACATCCTCCGTGAAAACGTGTAGTTTGTATTAATAAACCGAATTCTGAGGGACTGATCTATTGTAGGTTAAATTAACCCAGGTGGACATGCAAAGGTGTTAAGGAGATACTTACTATAGTCCTCAGATCCTAATAAGTGTTAACTCTGTAAAATATTCATTTGAAATATTAAAATTCACGCTATTTCTTGTCGACAAATATAAAGTTTTGTTCACGAGTTAGTTAGACTCTTTAAGGATAAATCTTGAAGTGGGTGGCAGCGATACTAATATTATAATCTTACATTTCTTCTTTTGTAACACTGCTGGAGTTCATGGGAGGAAATAAATAATCTCAAAACAAACCCATGGAAGTACGGCAATACACTGGAAATTGTTGTAGGACAAGGTGACCCGTTGGGGCGCCGCTATTCCATGCTGACCGTACCGCGGAATGTATGGCTGCTCATTTCCTGTCTGGTGAGGTGGCCTGTACGGCGCGCCAGTCAATCTATCACGGCCCAAGGCGGCAGTTTGAGTACAGTGCCTTGGGGTGACCTGCTGCTCTCCTGGTCACCCGCGTCAGCGTTATACGGCGTGATCACCTCAAGCCAACGGCATGGTGGAGACGTTTCCACAGACGCCTGAAGAAGCCATACGGGCACAGCCAACACCCAACAAGCTGGCGTGGACGCCCTTCCCATCATCCTCCTCACACTCACTACGGAGAAGGCAAGAGTATACATCCATACGCGGAGAGCTGTGTATGGTGAAGACCTGCGACTGCCTGTGCCAGTTCACCTCAGTGACGGATGCCAGCATACGCTCTCTCCTTCCTTCGGTTGCTTCGGCAGGTGATGTTAGCCCCACGACGCCCAAGCACCACGTACGCCCCCGCCGCGTCCCCACTCACCCCCGCCGGAGCGCAAACGGCTACACACCTGTTCCTGCGACGGATGCCAAACAGAGGCCCTAAGCCTCACCCTATAAGGGTCCCTATGTTCCTGGCGCGCTCGGATAGCACGTCAACCTTGAAGTCCGTGGGCACACCGTTGTGGACGTCATGGGACCGTGTCGAATGGTTGCTCATCTCTTCTTCACCACCTCATCCCCCCTCTCAAAATGTGCAACCCATTCTTCCATTCCTTCTCCTCCTTCAGATCATCCACCACTCCCTCACTCTCCGGTTTGTCATTCCCCCCCCGCCCCATTAGGGGGGTTCCTTCTCCCTTCAACATCAAACCCCTCCCTCAACGCGGAGGTATTGGCGGCCTCGGTTCGTAACCCCTTCCCCCTCTAGGCCCATCCTACACAAACCCTTACTCCCTGTCATCATCCTACACCTGCCCCAATCACCACCCCCCCCCACCCCATTCATCATCCTAACCTGACCAGCACCTTCTGCCCAACACCTTATCCTCGCCTCCCCTTCCCTTTCCCCCCCTCCACCAGTTGCGGTCTCCTCATGAAGATTTGGCGGTTGCGGACTCACGCCTTCTGCTCTCCATGCAACAACCTCACAGCTTCTGCCGTGGAATTCGCCTCCGGAAGACAGCGATCGCTGGGGCGTCTATGACGGCTTCGTTCCTGAGGGCTACACAACGCGCTCGGCGGCGGGTCATTATCGGCCACATTTCTTCGAGAATGCAGTAATCACTTGTAGTGGGCGCCGGTGGGGTGTAGATTCCAGACCTTGTTTTGTTGGGCTGTGGTTACTTATTCTTGCCCTCTGTGCAGGGCGTACAGACAGTGGCTTTGTACATTCAGTACTATTATTATTATTATTATTTTTTTTTTTTTGTGAGAAGGGGAAGTTACTGTAGTGACACCCAATGTTGGTCTTAACGCCAGCTGCTTAATGACCCTAAAGTAGCCACGCCAGGGTGGCTAACCTGACTGGGATGACCAAATCCCCGCCGCCTCCTGCGATGGAGAGAGGAGGGATCCTGTCAGTAAAACCAATGGCCATCACAGAGATACACACACGCTTCCGCTCTGTGTTTTCGCTGGCCTTCCTCGCTGTAACTCGTGTTATTTTTGCCTTAATAAACTTGTGTGCGAGCTTAGTGTATGGTTTAACCCGTGTCTGGCTATAAGGAATACTACAAGCTAATAATTCATTACGCTTAAAAATAACGCTTTTGGCATTTGTTTATAAAAGTTTAAGTTCCTTTATAGTTTTGGTAATATTGTATGAGAACTTACAGCAGGGTGGTGTCTATGGGTCCAATGTAACAGAACGCATGATTTATGTCACTTTGATTAAGATATGGCTGAAACATAACGTAAACCCAGCGTTAATATGTGGTGAAAGAGAATGCTACGGTGATGTTGCTGCTGCGGGTTGATATATTGTCCGCTCGCCGTTTTTTGACCTGTAGGATGAAACTTTATCATTTTAAGCAGTCGTCCTATTCGTGCATGGGCTTAGGTGGAGTCCGTCATCCCCAAAAAGGATGGAATCCTTTCGACCTAGGAACGGGTCTTTGTAGAAAAGTTTATCCAAAGTTTACATAGCCGACATTGTCCTGCAAACAAAAGAGACCTTAACCGCTGCTTACGTTACTCTTTATCGTAAAAAAGCCGTTGATCCACTCCCAGTCTGGGGCCGGATTTTCGGAACGTTCGTAACGTGTCTCTAAGATCAATCTTTGCACTTAGATGATCTTTGAACGTTCGTAAACGCGTTCTAGAGGTAATTTTCAAAACGATCTTTGCGAACATCCATTCGCCTTATTTGTTCGTTTTTCCACCGTAGGCTAAGGTTGCTGAAGAGCACTCGCCACACTGTTCGGTAGGGGTGCATAATGAAGGTTTTTCTAATATACAAGCCATATAAAAGTTATGTTATTAGTGGTTTATTTCAGTTGAGTGTTATGGTTGGTCAGGACGCTGTTAGGGGGGAGGTGGAGGGCAATGAACGTATGTACGAATGCCTATAGGTGAACTGGCATGAGTGAAGTGCAAATAAAAAAGAATGGTCTTGTGCTAGAAGTGTATAAAGAAGATGTATGGGGAGGAAGACGGGAAGGGAAGGAGGAGAATAGGAGAAAAGGATGAGTGGAGAAAGAGAAAGTGAAGGAAGGATGGATAGCAATACAGGGGTTTGTACACAAGTTTTTTCGTCCCCGGGTTTTGTTGTTTTGTACACGTTTTTGAGTTTTTCGACAACCTTGTGTCGTTGCAACTCTAGTCATAAAGTTAAACTTGGTAAAGGTACGAAAGATTATATTTTCATAAGATCGAAAAAACTTTTAGGTCTACAATGACGAATCTATGGTGTACAAACAATATGTCGAAGTACGCTCTTCCTCCATCAATGCTACGGAGGGGACAAAGATAAGGAATTCGAGCCCCCGGTGTATAAAGCGTGGAATTTGCTGTATACTGAGGGGAAAAGTGAAATAAAAAAAAAAGGGTTTTAAGTGCGTTTAGACCAATAAAAATACAACAAAACCAAAATCGGGGGTTTAAAAGTACCTGAACGTTTCTTTCTTTTATAAGGAGTATTTTAACCCACAAAAAAAGCTGTCGGAAAAGAAAAAATAACAAGGGAATCGGGGGGGCAAAAACCCCCCCCCAGTGAATTTAGGTTACGTAATCAACCCCGGGTTAGATTAGTAACTGCAGGGGGTCTGGGGGGCGAGCCCCCCCAGTTATGTCAAAGAGTATTGGCAAAAGGGATTTTGCTTGAAACTGCATTTTTACCTAAAGGGGTGTGAGGGTAAAGGAATGTGGATTGGTGGCAAGAATGCTAGAAGATACGTAGGATAACTTTAATGGGAGTATTGGTCAATGGGAGTTTTGGTTGCAACTGCATTTTACCAAAAAGAGATTAGAGGAAAAAGGAAATGTTGATTGGGGGAAAGGGTTTCGATAAGTGGTACACTTAAAGGTAGGGGTTTTGGTAAAGGGGGAGTATTGGGTTTTTGGGGATGCGAGGTTTTCTACGGGGGGTATTAAATTTTTACTTTACTCCTCAAACGGAACCCATCCGTGTTGCATCAATAAAAAGATGGAAACACTGGGGAACAATTTGAAAAAAAAAAATTGCGAGTTAGATTTTTGGGGCTTTTTTAAAACAAAAAATTGGCATGCGTTTCCAAATCTGTAGTCAGTTTTTTTCTAGCACGTAAAGTTTTTTCCCCAAAGCTTCCCTTCAATAAACAAAATTCCACTTTTGAGCTTAAGGTGTCCCTTTTAAAAATGGGGAATTTGTTTGGGCGCAGTCCCTATTGGGTTTCGGGCTGTCTTCGTGAAGAATATGGAGATGTAAAGAGAGTCATTGAGTTTTTGCAATTGACAAAACACAATTTGGATCATCTGGTTGCCTTAAAATGGTGTCCTTCCTTTTTGGCAACAAATGGGTACACAAAAATATCCCTCTTTCCCCTGTATGTGGGATAGCAGACTCGGGAAGCTTGGGGTTTGACGAATTTGGGCCCCCGAGATCTTTTATCTAAACCCGGAGATCTAACATGTCATGAGCCACTTGTTACAAAGAAAAAAAATAAATTTTCCCACCTCTGACATAAAACTAGGTTCATAAAAAATTTTTAAAAGTATTGTCAAGATGGCGACTGTTTTAAATACATATTTTGGCATTTCGGACTGCAATTGAAAAATCAAGGCCGGCGTGTTTTTATGGTCCCCAAATTCGACAGCTCATCAAAAATGAACATTTCAAAAGGTCTTTTCAGACCTGAAAAGAAGCTTTGGGTATCATTCAAAGACTCGACAAGAACTTTCTTGGAAATACACGTGCAAGTAATTACACAGAAATTTTCAGAAACTATTGGGAGCTACAAACGCTTTGCAAATGGTATTTAAAATACATTTTTTTCATAGCCCTCTTGCCAATTTCCGGAAAATCTTTGGTGCTGCTAGAAGACAAGGTGAAAGATTTCACCCAAAATTGAAAAGGGTTTTGGGAAGAACGTTTTCCAGGGGGATGGGAGTGCATATGATGGGGTGACTATTGTTGGAGCACAAACGCGAATGCTTAAGTTGAACACTCCAGACAAAACTAAAAAACGTAAATTTTTTCCCTTAAACCCGCCCCAAATTTTAGCCTTATCCTTTTAAAAACATGATAATTTTTAAAAAAACATTCTATTCATGCC
This sequence comes from Chionoecetes opilio, assembly GCA_016584305.1. Classification (NCBI taxonomy): domain Eukaryota; kingdom Metazoa; phylum Arthropoda; class Malacostraca; order Decapoda; family Majidae; genus Chionoecetes; species Chionoecetes opilio. The sequence continues at coordinate 17,314 of JACEEZ010019047.1, read as the reverse complement.
CATTTCTTTTTTTTTTCGTTGTATGTTAACATTTGCAATTTTTTAAATAAACACTGTTACTGTTTTTGTACAGTATTTTTATATTTTTTAAGAAAACGAAAGTCCCCACAGTTTAAAAAATTGCGGATAAGAAAAACTGAGTCATTTGGATTCACACCCCCAAAAATTCTTTTAAAACAAGTGTAGACCAATCAAAAAAAATTTTTTTCCCAGGTATTTAAAAATTTTAATAGTGCCACCATTCAAGATTTAGATTTTAAGGGCTAACTCTTAAACAGAATGTTAAATTTTTAAAAACAAGTAGTTACGTGGATATGATGGTTTTTATATGAATATTTTAAAAGTTAACACTGAATTACTTTGAAGGTCTGTGGAAAAGTACCCGCCACATCGTGTGTGTCACCTTGGGTTGAACAAAACTATCTAGTTTCAGTCCTATTGATACAGCTTTAATATTGGTAAGCACACTCTCAATGGGAGATTTCCACTATGGAACAATGTACCGTTTTCCAATACTAATAAGAAATACATTTGCAGATAACTGGGTTAAGACTGATACATGTGGAGATAAATCCCGTGATTTTCTGAATCTACGCGGCCACTGCGAATAAGACTTATTCTTTCAAATCACTATAAGAGTTTCAATGTCATTCCCCCAAAGAAGAACGTTTTTGCGAATGAACGCCACACCGCGTCACTCATGTATTTTCTGATTTTTCCGTGGAAGTCACTGAGGGACACCCCACTATTTCTTCACATACACTATGAGGTATTACTCATCTTAATGGGGTTTTTCCTATTCTTCCACTTAACTAACAACACAAAATGATCATAACACCTGACTAATTATGAAAGGGGAAGGGGAGTGTGGGAGTCATGTGTGTTTGTGCGAAGTGACCAAGTGACTTTCATCCCAAAGGGTTGAGTTGATTGTAGAATCTCCTTCGTGAACGAGGGAGAAGTAATGATTAATTAATACGGCAATGATTGATGCACGAACCACTCAGTAATAAGTAGTGGTCCAAGCATTTGAAATTGCACTAAATAGATAACGCGTAAAAGATGTGGAAGAAGAGAATAAGCAACACGTCTTTCCTTCGTGAACGAGCGAGAAGGAATGATGCCATGCGGACTGGAAACAGAGAGAGAGTGAAATACCCGCGCGAAAGGAAGGACGCGTTCGGTCTTTATCTGATTGACTTTAAAAACATGGTTATCGAACGTTTAACGCCCGGGATGGGGTGTGGGAAAAAGGGATAACTACTGAAATATAGGGTAATAATGTCTTTCAATTGATGAGAAAAAATTTTACTGGAAAGGTCATTTTAACTCTTGTTATTAATCCGAAACCCCTTACATATCCCGATTGAGTTTCCCACGGTGACCATGTCTCGAGAGAGGGGGGAAAGGCCGGGAGATACGTGGTTTAAATTTTAGCGATCTTACTGTCTGTGTTGTCTGTCTGTAGCCAGACAGGGTCTGTATTTCTGACCTCTCAATATCCTAAGGATTTAAAGGGGAAACGTCAATCTAGTAATGGTGTTAGTGGAATTTAGGGAGGTGTGTTTTTATGATAACAAACCCCTCCGCGAAATTAAAAATCCACAGAAATAAGTTAATCTTTTGGTCGTGTACAGGGGGTGGAAGGGGGGGACGGTAGGGGAAAGAAGAAAGAACGAAAGAATGATAGAACCGTTACAAAAGATAAAAATTTCTCACCTAAACAACTGTACTTATGTTCACTTAGCCTAGAATAAAGAAATAAATTGTTATTAAGACCTTTCAATACACCGCATGAGACAATGTATCTCGGGACACTATGTGTAATTCTAGCATTATAGAGAGAAGGGAGATGGGGACAGGGAAAGACAGGGGAGAGGAACAGAGAAGGGGCGGGGGGGACGGTGGGAGAGAAAATGGGAAGGAGAGGAGAGAAGAGGAGAGAAGAGGAGAGAAGAGGAAGAGAATGTTACAATATTCTCGCATTACAGTTGCAACTGCATATTTACCTAAAAGAGTATGTAGAGGATAAAGGAATGTGTGATTGGTGGGCAAAGATGTCTGAGAAGAGTAGGTACACTCTACTCCAACTCTAAGAGATAGTATGTGAGTAATGCGAAAGTATTGAATGAATGGTTCAATAATGGAAGCTGGGGTAGTGAGATGTTATTCTAGGCAAGTTCACGACCACTGAAATTGTGGGGTTAGAGTACATACAAATCACTAGAATGCAAGCTTTCATTTCAACCTAACCCATCTACTGTAATATGTCAATTCGGTATTATTTCGGTGCTGAGCTGGGGGGGAATCACCCCCGCTCAATCACTAACCTAACCTAGACATATAGTCAACTGGCCAACCTAACCTAACCTAACTGTTCAAGCTATTGGTGGTATTTAATCCCTGAATTCATAAACACGGCTAAAATAGGAACACTCGCCGACGAAAAAAATAGGAACGTCGGCGAGAATTCCTATCGGCGACAGTTCCAGGTATTGTCTAGTTACTTGGATAATGTATTCCATTAATAATTCCCACCCTAAAATGGGTGGGTATTAGTTTGGTAGTGGGCTTTCAAAAGTCCTAGGATTCTTACCTACATCATCGTGTAGATTTCTTCATTCTGAGTATTTTGAACCCCATTTCCTATGGTACAATTGAATCTGGACAGGAAACATTTAGGAAACATTGTTTGTAACCTTTGGAAACAGTTGGGAAACATTGTTTGCAAACAAAATTTCCAAACAAAGTTTCCATCAATACTACGGCAGTGAGAAGCGGGGCAAGGTTTGCGGGGCGGGGATCCCCCCATATCTGTAAAAAATACATTATTTTCCGACAAAAATGAGTGCCATATTCATTTAATACACATCAAAACTATTCAGGAAAACTAAGTTTCGGCCTCGAAATCGTTGAAAGCCCACTACCGAAATTTCACTAATTGGGTATAAGTGGCAGCTATTAATCATTCAATTCATATATAAATTATTCGCGCTGGCTAATTAAAACGGTAAAATTATAATCCTCTCCCGCCCTTATTAGTGTTTTTCTTTTTCTTCAGACCTTCACAAATCCCTTCAGATACCTCTAAAACGTAATTATAAAGTGGGGGAGTTACCCCCTTTAACCTCCCCTCACCCCACCTAAAAGTCCTAAATAACCCCCCAAAATAACACTAACCTAACCTCATTATAACCTTATCTAACCCTACCAATAACCTCCTAGCGAGACCTAAGGGCACGAAAGAACTAGAATTTTACCAGGTTAGGTTATATTGAGGTTATAAGTTTGTAATTTTTTGGGTAGGGACTCGCCAGGAGGTTATTAGTGAGCATATGTCTTCAGTCTTCAGATATTTCCTTTTGGGAGGCATGATATTTGTTTACATTCCAACTGCATTATGATTGGCTAACAATCTCTAAGGTAGATGAAATCTTTCCTCTGATTGGCCAAGCGACAGTCAGCTGTGTTCCATTCCTCATGGTCGGAACGGAACGGAACGAGCTTGAAGATCGCATCATCGTGAGCTAAGAACATTCGGACGATCCTTTGATAATACATTTTTGTGATGTTCGTAGCCCAAGATCTAAGATGGCCGCTAAGAACACTCTAAGATGATCTTAGAGGCGGAAAGTTACGAACGTTCGAACATCCAGCCCTGGGTAATTTTCCCCTGTAATAATTATATTATTTTTTTGTCTAGAATTTCGGATCACCCTCCTGTTTTTGTTATTTAAAAAAAAACTTTTACAACACGTCTTTTTGTTCCTGCATGAATGACAATATAGTATTATCTTATATTGCTGGTGACGTCATTGGGGCTACAGTGAATCTGGGGGGATATTTTCACAAATCTCAACGTTCGAAAATTTCTGTTGCAAATAGAGGGCTGTTCAATTTTGAAAAGCTATCCTTGCAAAACTTTTATAAAAGTCTTGTGAATGCTCCCAGCTAGGAATCCCCGCCCCTTGTTTAAAAAACAAACAGTGAAAGTAACGCCACCCAACAACTTTTTCACTATAAAAAAACCAAATAAAAGGGAAATTTATTGTGACCAAAAACCGTAGAAAAATTTTTTTTTTTTTTTTTCTTGTAAAAAAATGTATTGTTGCACAAAAAATAAAATATAGGAATTTTGTTTTAACATTTTTTGCGCGGAAAACAGCGGGTTGAGGGTGGGGGGGGGGGACCCCGTACTATTGGGGAAAAAATTCATAAAAAAATCTTTTTTTTACTGAGAGAGTCACACTGGCCCAAAACAACTTCACAATAGGCCCACCTATGGTACCCTCAGGGAATATTAACCAGATAATAAGGGTCTTTAAAGGTTTTTTATAAAATTTTTGGCACCTCGACCGGTGTCCCCCCCCCGGGGGGGGACCCCGGGAATCAGGTAGGGGGGGCACCGATTATTTTTAAATCATATTACATCAAACATATTGTTTTTTTTGCCTGAAAAACAATTGCTAACCAGACACCCACCAAAATTTTTAGGTGATGAAATGAGGATAAGTCAAAAAAATACCCTTTTATTAAAAAGATAGGTCAGGTTTTTTTTATGCTCATATTCAGAAGTGCAATAAAGGCATGCAGGGGGGGGGGAAAAACACCTTCACCAGGTCAGCCTGCCTTTTGGTGACCCCTTGGAGGTCCCCCCGGACACCCTTGCACTGTTCGGGACAACAGAAGTTCATCTAGGATGGTGGGGAAAAGGTGAACGTGTCTCGGGTGTTAGCGGACTTCACCCGGAGGAAAAAAAATTTTAATTTTCCATCCTCCTGAGGGCCCAACCCAGGAAACAAGACACTAATGTGCCCCACCCCCCCCTCCCCCAGTTCAGCTGAACCAAAAAACCCCCCACCTGTGATGTTTTCGCAGCAAAAGGGTATGACGCATCCAGGTTCCCTCGTCTCCACCTATCCGGTCTCGGAGGGTCGTCCAGCTAAAGGGGAATCATCAACCTCCTCCTCGCCCAGTGGTGTTTCCCCCCCGGGACAGGCACAGACTTTTTCCCGCTGGGGGACCCTTCTCTTTCCCAATGTTTTTTTTTTCAGCCCTGCCTTCTTTTTGTTTCCGTTTTTCCCCTTTTCTTGCCTTAACTCAGGTCAGATAGCCCCCTCTTCTGGGTTAAAAGCAGGCCCCACCCTTCCGTCCCTTTCCATAAGGGACGGGTTAGCCTTGGGGAAAAACGGCCTGACACCCCGGGGGTTTAAGTCGGGTTTTTGAAAAGGGGTTTTGTCCTGGGGTGGCAGGGTGCGTCGTGTGGGGCCCCGGGGGGCAGGGTGCATCGTGCTGGGGCCCGGGGTGGGGGGCTTGTCGTGCTGGGGCTCGGGGGGCAGGTTTTGTGTTTGCCGGGGCCCGGGGGGCGGGGGGCGTCGTGCTGGGGCCCGGGGGTCCCCAGGCTCTTCGTGCTGGGGCCCGGGGTGGCAGGCTTGTCGTGGGGGGTCCCCTCGGGGTGGCAGGCTCTGTCGTGCTGGGGCCCGGGGGTGGAGGCACATCTCTACCCTGGGAGACACAGCGGGAAGGGGTATAGCTTCGAGGAGGCCCTTCAGCCAGCGTCCCTCCATTGAATTTCCCTCCATCAAAAGGGAAGTTGGAGTAACTTCCACTAAAAATTCTGGGTGGTCCCGGTCGTTTGGGTTACATGCCTCCTAAAAAACACATCATCGGGGGAAGATGTTGCATTGAGGGCCATACCATTTCCCCCGGAAACCACTGAAATTTGGAGGGGGTAGGGGCTTTGGGCCCCATGCCCTCAGAAGAAAACTCGGGAAACTTGGGACTGTTATGGCTCTTTTAGGGTGCATAAGCGCGGGGTCTTTCAGTAGGGCACGAGGAATGCCCTTAAAGGGGCCCAAAGCACTCCATCCAATGGCGGGAGTTTGCCCTGTTTATGCGGGGGAAAGGGTAACAATCACGTACCAGGATTATCGAAAAAATAACGGGTTAAATGTTCAGTGCATTCAGCTTGTCCATGACAGAAAATCTTGTTTTCTACAGGAAGAAAAAGACTTTCATGGAGATGTGAAGTGTCTGCACGAAACATTCACCTTTTCCCCCAAATAGGGTGCAATACCCTTTGGAAAACCCAAAGATCGTGTTCCTCATGAAAGCGGGATCCATCGGCATCGGGAAATTTTAAACCGGAGGGATGGATGCCCCACAGCATTTATAAGCCCACAAACGTCATGCTGTCACCGCGTTCACGAGTTTCCTGCTGGCTACTGGTGGCCCCCGCCAAAAAAAACCTTGACTGGCTTCATAACGTCGACAAGAACTCTCACCAAATTGTATATCCGGTCCGGCGTGAAAGTGTACTTCTCCCAAAAAAATTGTAACCTTAAAGAAGGTTTCACATTGCTTTGTTAAGGCAAAATCCCGGCAATGGACATGCCCCCGGAGCCTTCAATACAAGGTTTGGATGACGGTTTATGAAGGTAGTACCAGCCCTTTTCGCCATTTTCTCTTTCTCCCCGGCAGCAGGGGCCCCTTTTCCCCACAAGCTAGGATACGGTACACCCTCCCAAGCAACGTTCATGGGGAGGCCGTAGAACATCTTGGCTGCGGGGAGGTATAATCAGCAATGTAATTTTTGTTGAGGGGTGAAAACCCCCATTGCAGGGAAACAACGCCTTAGGTAACTCCATCCGACAGTTCTTTTGATAGATAGAAGGCGTCCGTAACAAAAGAAATGAATTGAGACTTAAAAACCCCTTTCTGGCAACAAAAGTGACAAAAAAAATTTAAAAAATAAGGCTTTAAGGCTCCTTTAACAAAAGAATTAATTTGGCTTAGAAGGCCCCTTTCTGGCAAAAAAAGCTAACAAAAAAAAAGAATAAATTTTAAAAAAACTATAAATCTAGAGACCCTTAAATATCCCTGAGGGGCTTTTTGCAGACCTCTCCCAGGGAGACCAAAAAAGACGTGGGATGAGGTCATAAAAAAGACCCCTTGGGGGGAAAATTTAAAATAAAAGAGCAACTTACGCAAAGAGTTTTTTTCTTTAGTTTAATTGTCAGCGCTTCTTTAGGCTGCAGCTAGTGGCCCCGCGGTGCTTAAAGGCAGCCCCCAGGTCGTGCGGTCCTCTGCTTTGCGCTCTTCCTGACAATTTTCGAGGCTGTGACGGTGATGGCGGTAGGTTAGGTTAGATCTGAAAAAAGTTAATGACATAGACTCTGCATAGTTAGGTTGGGGTTTTTTTGGTTTTGCTTAGCTTAGATTTTTACGTGTAGAGGGGTTCTTGCTGGCCACATATTATTTTGGGACTATGAGCTGGCAAAATATGTGGGGGGGTCACCCAACGTCATGCCCCCCAAAAAATGCAGTGTTTAAATTTTTTTTTTAACATAAAAAATTAAATTTTAGAAACATTCTAATAAAAAAATCACTTATATAATATTTTGTTCATGGCTTATAGCAAATAAAATGATATGCATCATAATTTTTAAAACCAATCACCTTCAAACTTTAACCAACAAAAAAAAAAACTGTTCCATTTAATTTTTAATGCCTAGTTCACCACCACCATTTAATATCAGCTAAAATGCAAGTCAGTCATTTTTTATTTTTTTCTAAGTATTTAAAAATATATAGATTTTCCCCAAAAACGTAGTGATGGGGGGGATCACCCCAAAATCATGCCCCGAAAATATGCAGTGTTAAAAGGTTTTTTTAAACCCTAAAAAAAATTTAATTTTAAATCATTCTAATAAAAAAAATCCTTAAAATAGTTTGTTCATGTGCTTTTTAGCAAATAACACTGAATAGCACATAATTTAATACCCCTCACCTTCAACTTTAGCCCCAAAAAAAAACGTCCATTAATTTAAATGCACTGTTCCCACCACCATTTAATATCATGCGAATATAATAAATCAATCACGTTTGTTAGTTTGTGTAGGATTTTTTTTTTTTTTTTTTTTTTTGGTTTTTTTTTTTTTTTTTTTTTTTTTGTTTTTTTTTGTTTTTTTTCCCCCAAAAAAAAGAAAAAAAAAGCCAAAAAATTTTTATTTCACGGGGGGGACGTGATCCCCGCAATTCACATCGTGATCCGGGGGCACCAATTTTTTTGGGTTTAGCCCAGGTGCCCCCCCCTTCGGGGCCCCACCCCCTACTTTTCCCCTCCCTAACATTCATACGTTTAACCCCTATTATACCCAAAAAACCCCCAGCCGCGGGCCTTAATTGGGAAGTACAAGCCCGGGGAATTTATGAAACCCACAGGGCCCCGCGCTATGTTGGGCCCGATCCTAGGGGGCGGCCCCGGGAAAAGGTTGATGAAAAAAACCCGTTTCTCTAGCCGCGGCGGCTATAGGTATGAACACGTACCCTTGGGCCGCGGCGGCTATAAGTATGATGAACCCGTATCTCTAGCCGCGGCGGCTATAGGTATGTATCCGTATTCTCTAGCCGCGGCGGCTATAGGTATGGCCAAAGACTACTGTATACAGTAGTCTTTGGTATGGCCCGTATCTCTACTTTCAATAACACTATAGTCGTGTAGTAAATTAATCTACATGTAATCATTCGTTTTTATCGGAAATAATATTTTGGTTTACTGTGTAGGGGGTGGACCCGCCCCTCCCGGCCCGCCCCGCAAACATTGCTCTATTTCGCATTGCCATAGTATTTATAACTTTAATTTTTTCTTGATATCAATTGCTACTAAAAAAAAACAAATCCAATCCCTAACCTAAACCTAATCTAATTAACCTAAAATTAAACCCTTTCTGGTGAAATAACGATAACTTTTCGGTAGTACATGTAACGCCATTATTATTCAATTGCGCATGTGAAATGTGTTTCAAAATACTCGAATGAAGAAATCTCCACGATGATGTAATAAGAATCCCCAGGACTTTTGAAAAGCCCACTACCGAAATAATACTATTGACGGTAGTTTAGATTACATATGAGTTGGTTAGTTTGTTTAGATTTAGTTTTGGTTAGTATAGGATAGGTTTGGGTTCGGTTTTGTAGAGTTATTTAGTGTTCGCCAGGCCTTTCGACTGGTCAGGAGCACTCGCAGATTGCGAACACTTTGCGAACGTTCACAGCCGTTCTCAAACTTAGTAAATTGTCCTAAGAAATTGTGAGCATTCACAAGGCTTGCGAATTCGCAAGCCTGTTGTGAACGTTCGCAAGAAATGGTAAATATCCCTCCTGCCCCCTGGAAAAAAAAGAGTTTCCTTCAATCATTAGCAACCCTACCACAAAAACTCCACCCGCTGACCTCGAAGAATGAAGTAGGAGATGGAGAAGGAGGAGGAAGAGGAGAAGTGTTTTATTGAAAATTATAATGATCAATGAAAAATGCGTGGTGCGGATAATGATGCTGTTTTTGGCCCTTTTCATCATTACTATCATTTTTTATTATCATCATTGTTATTATTTCATTTCATTTCATTATAATTTATATGGATGGAAACAATACAAGGGTCCAAGAGATTTTACTTGCTTCAATCTCTCTCTCTCTCTCTCTTCTCTCTCTCTTCTCTCTCTCTCCTCTTCTCTCTCTCTCTCTCTCTCTTTCTCTCTATCTATCTCTCTCTCTCTCCTCTTTTTCTCCCCCCCCCATCGGCATTTGTATCTAATCACCCCCACTGGCCTGCATCTCCTAATTTTCCGGTAAAGGCCACACAAAATGCGCATTTTCAAAAATTTCATATGCAGCCGAACTTTACGAGCTGCTCGGCGGGAAAGCTGGAGGTGACAAGATGGCAGCAAGAAGAGGAAGAGGAGGAGGGCTGAGATATCATCACTATCGGTGGAGATTAACGTCTCAAGGATGATGGCGATGGTGATGATGGTGGTGGTGGTGGTGATAGTGGTGGTGGAAGAATAGGGAGAAATTACCAAATAAATTTAAAAATGAGATATGTAAATGATGATGATCGATGGATGGACGAAAAAAGAGAGAGAGAGAGAGAGAGAGAGAGAGAGAGAGAGAAGAGAGAGAGAGAGAGAGAGAGAGGAGAGAGAGAGAGAGAAGAGAGAGAGAGAGGGGAGAGAGAAAGAGTAACTGAAGAGATAGAAGTAGAAGTGGATGGAAATAAAAGACCTGAAATTTAATCCAATCCTTGATGAAGATTGCAAAACACACACACACACACATACATACGCACACACACACACGCTCACACACACACACACAGATACACACATACACACACACACACACACACACACACACACACATACAAATACACATACACACATACACACACACACACATATCGCGCCTAAGTGGAGAGGTTTCAAAGAAGTGCAAATAAAGTAAATACTAATAAAAAAATGTATACAATATTACTTGTATGTGAAACATTTGAAACTTTTGAAACATTTATTCATAGCTTACAGTTGTACAATTTACAATAAGATAATAAGATTTTGTGAGTAAGGCAGAAGGCGTTGAGCAAATCCTCGCTCCTCTCAGTGCATCATCCACTTAGCACCAACGAGTGAAAACTAGGCAATTGCAAAGGGCTTAATGATTAGGACACAGAGAGCGCAAGGATGAGGAGCAGGGAAAGGAAGAGGTAGAAGAGAAGGAGGAGGAGGCAGGTAAAAGAGGAGTAGGAGCAGGAAGAGGAGAAGGAAAATTATTATTGGTGAAATGCAATTAGGAGACAATGGGAAAAGAAGCAATTCGGAGTATGAGAAAGTTATAAAGAAAATGAAAGGCAGGAGTAAAAAGAGTGGAAAAAGGGTGAGTTAAATGTCGTTTGAGAGAAAAAAATATGAAGAAGAATGAAGAGAGAAAAAGGTAAGTGGGAGGAAATGGGAGACGTATTAGAGAGACGAATAAACAAAAGATAAGATAAGATACTTTGATCCTATCTAGACACTTTGCAAGTACCAACTACAAGGTTATTGACTATACAAAGCGCCACCGCGCCAGGACGAACCTGGTGGACTCGAACCGCTGACCGAATGCAGGGACGCTGCACGCAAACTCACGGCTCTACCAACCATGCCACCCTGACGGTTTGAATAAACAAAAGGAATATAGGAGTGCAAAGGAGGGAAGGAAGACGTTTCAGGAGAAAAGAGCTGTATAGTACTGCAGATAGGTGAAAGTATTGTGGGTTTGATGAAACAAGCATGGAATTTGGTCCGCAGGTAGACTATGCCTCAGTGGTGATTTTTAGATTTAGGGCCATCTCAGATTCGACCTGTGACAAAAATGGCGGCCATTTTCAAGATGGCCGCCATCGCTTATTTGAAATTCTTTGATATTGTAGGTTAAATCAATTCTAGGGGTGGGAATGTTTTTCCTTTGTATTATAAATCATACATCAGTAATTTTTAAACTGTCCACATAACAGTTGAAATTTGGCAAAAAATTACTAGTTTGAGCTAAAAAATAAGAATTATCATTTTACGTCATGTTACGATTTTGAAATCAGGACCACTTCGTCAAGTGCTCAAAACCCCCAGATTATTTCTTCAGTTTTTGTAGGTAGCAGAGGTACACACAATAGCTTATTATAGCCCTAATTGCAAGTCAAATAGGATGGAAATTGTGTCCAAAACAGTAATGAACTGTTCTCGTGAGCCGCGTCACTCAGAGCACTGTCCACCGCACTGACAAAGAGCTGTACACTGCAAAGCCCCCTTCTGGCATTTGCGGGCGTCCTCTGCAGCCGTTCTTGCAGCCACATCGCAGAGTTCCCGCAAGCTTCTGATGCTTCTGGTGGGGTTTCGTCCAGGTTATACTCCATCACCACCAGGCTTCTTGTTTCCAGCCCCATTCACTTGGTGACGGAAGCTCTGGAGCAGGGGTCTCTTTTGGGGGCCAACAGTGACCAGCCTGGTAGACAGCTCTCTTAGTGTGTTGGATGAGTGCAGCCTGTGTAGGAGGCAGACCATCAATAGCTCTGCCTTTCTTGCTGAACAGCTGTTTCCTTGCCTGGTTCACACACCCTCCTCTGTGTGGTGCGATCGTACAGCAGGACCAACAAATTGCTCCAGTGGTTGCATCCACTCGTCAATGGCACGTGGTCTGGCATGGCACCCAAGGCGCAGAATGCGGTGTGACGTCTCCATAGGTGGTCCAGGGTCCCATGCAGTCTTCTTGCCCTGCCGCCAAAACAGGACACCGTGTCACATCCAGTGAAGGCGGGAACATGGGCAAGGCCACACATCGGTCAGGACCAAGAGCTTTGGCGATCTCATGAGCAGCGATGACCTGAAGCTCTTCCCAGCTCCAAAGGCAATCCACAATTCAGAGATGTTGGGGCGATTGGCTGATGCTATGGCCAGGACTACCACGTCTGTAAAAAACTGTGTGTATTGACACTTTGCTGTACCCTGTTGTACGGCATCCTGTAGGTGCAGGAGGATACGAGTGTCAGCCTCTCATGCGTGCATGGCGCTAGAGCTGACACGTCCTGGCCGATTGGAGCAAGAACGCCAGTGCCACCTTGTGTGGTGATGAGAGTTTGTTGGTGTCAATGTCTGCCACGTTAGAAGCCGGAAGGAGAAAAAGCTCCGTCTTGTTGTCGTTGATGCGGAGAAACTCTTGCCAGTTTCCAGGAACTGCCACTTGATGGTTTGACTCGTCCTCCAAACCCCTTTCCTCTCTTGCTGCGAGTGTCCGCCTTAAAGCTGTCTGCCATGTACAGATCCCAGACAATGTCTAGTCTGTCTACATGCTGAAGCTGGGATGTGACATACGGCACGAAGACATCGGTGGCATAACCTTGGAATGTCTTTGCGTCCCTGGTCGCAGAATGTTGATGATGGCAGCACCATCCAGGATGTTGACCTGTCCCTTGGGGGTGGGAGATCCTCTTCACCTGGAACAAGGGTTTCCCCAGGCAGGGCTCAAGTCAGACTTGGTTCCAGTTCTCAGGCCACCATTGAGACAGAGACGGTGGACAGGCCGGGTTTTTCGTGCTGAAAGAACTCGTCCAAATCACCATGGCGTATCTGGGAGGCAATGTACAGCCTGGAGAGAGCGAACAGTCGTTCTTCAGGGATAAACATCTGTAGCGTTTCCTTGACTTCTCTCTGACGGGGTGGGCGGCTGAAAAGATGGGGTTGTTTCCGCTTGATGGGATCTGTGATAGGCACTGTCTGGTTCACAAGCTCTCTTCAAACATATGTCTCATACGGCTCGAGTCCAAGTTTCTCCATCTGCCGCACTGTGTCTGCCACTGCTGTGTCCACAACGTCTCTGCTGTTCAGGAAAAAGGAGATCACTGCTTTTATTCCAGCGAACGGGTTTCCCCCATCTCTTCCATGGCTCGGCCAGTGGTCGCACATCTTGTGTAATCCCATCTGTGCATGTCTCTTCTGTTCATGGTGACGTCCATCTGTGTCCTGCCTTCTGGGTTGATCCCTCGAATTCCTGAATTAAACGAGCCATCTCGGGCCCAGATACCATCCAGCGACGAAGAGCTGCAGGGTTCTCCGTCAGGCCCACAGCACCGCCGTCCCCCTTCACGGAAGCATTGTTCTGCTCATGGCCTGGTCAATAGCAACAGCAGAGAATGCACGCTTTGACTTTTGACGACAAATTTCCCCCTTCAGAAACTCAGCATAGACATCGGGATGGAGCTGCTTCAGTGACACCATGTCTCGTAGGTGGATCGGCCCCCATCTCAGAGTAGTGTGTATGGTCCAGGGCGAAGAACCAAGGGACGATCTTAGACAGGGCCTCTATGTAGAGCAGGAAGTCGGCCTCACGTATTGCTCTAAAGTATACCATCACAGCCGCTCCAGCTGCAGGATGAAGTACCAAAATTTGGGAAATTTGAGGACATGTATCGGACCTGCATCACACCAGTCTTCAAATGGCACCACTTCACTTGCATTTTCCCAAAGGTCTGGATGTACCCCCGGTCGAAAATTTGCTGTGAAGTAGATACAGGCTACTGGCTGTGACTTGGTGAGCCCGTCTTGTGCGTGTCACGTGGGATGCTTTTAGAAACGAATCTGCTGTTCCACTCGGTAGCAAACCCCGGCCTAAACGAGGGCTCCTGTCACCGTGCCCCCCAGAAAGATCCCCCAAGGACCTTGAGGACGCATCTCGATGTGTAGGCCCCCCAAACCTCACTACGAAACGATCCTCGCCATAACTTGTAGGCCAGCTCCATTGGGGTCTGCTTTGCCCGAGTGTAGAGTGGGCTGTCACTGTGAGGACTGGGATCTGGCCATGTTCAGGACATCAACTGCCGTCTTGACGATGTCCATCGAGTGGCGGATCAGGCTACGGATTTTGCCTCGTCATGGAAAAGGGGTAGCAAGGACGTGAGCCACATTATGTCTTCTGGTGGTCGTGCTGCTTGCTGGCTTGCATGGTATGCAGCCCCGGAGATCACTCATCCTCCTTCAGGGTGTCAGAGTCCCACCTGCTTCAGGTGCTCCAGCCACTGTAAAGCAGCAAATAACATAATTATTTAAAAATGTAAATGTTTTGTACATGTGGTAATTTGTGCTTGATTTGTAAATAAAGTGGGGATAATGTTTTTAATGAATAATGTGAAACCTACCGATATTCGTTCCGCAAGGCTTGAGGTATGAGCTGACAGTCTGCTCGGTTTGGTCCTTCTTGCTTTGGGGACCGGGGGGTGTTGCCTTGGAAGAGCAACAGGAGGGACATTTGGTGTAGTTCTCGGGGAGAGATGCTGACATCTTCTTGGCACCAGCAGCATCACGATGGGTTTTGGGCAACAGCCCGGGGAAACTCCACTGAAATCGTTGTCTGGGTGTTGGAACAGCGATATTCCAGTTTTCCCTGGAATGAGTCGTGCGCACTGGTTGAGCTGGGGTTTGTGGTCAATGTTATCAACTGCAGCAGTCATGAAGAGACCACCTTTCAGCTCAGGAGGACAAACTGCTTTCTCCATCTTGTAGAATGGCAGATCTTGTCGCTAAGCTCAGTTGAGATGGCCAGCACCCGGTCATAGGAATACTCATCCCAGATCATACAAACGGTCCACCAGTTCACGCTTGCGAGTCTTCGTGGGACCATCACCCAAGTAGATGGGCAAGGTGTTTCCCTTCCTTGGGAGTTTCCTTGTTGTACATGGGGCCTGCTGATTCTCCCGACGTCGTACCATGCTGTTGGACATCAGTAGCTGGGAAATCGTGAGCACTGGCTGGGGCATTGTTGAAGAGCTTGACTGTGCCTTTATGTTTGGCCATTCAACACCATAGCAACTAACGCTAACAGAGACACTGGAACAGAATCTTCCTGGCTGTTGGATTCAAAGGAACCACCAAACTGGTTTTTCATCTTGAAACATGTCTCTCCTCACTATGTTCGCAAACCCCGGCAAGATGAACAGCATCACCATCAGCATCATGCTCACATGCTTTCCTCAGTGCTTGTCCAACATCTTCGTGTGAAATGAGGACTACATCTCGGCCTTGCTTGTGAGCTTCCATGTCTGGGAAAATAGGCCAGTACTCTCTTTTTGAGGTCAGTGGAGTGGGCGCGTCCTGCAACATCAGTTCCAAGCTGTTCTAGCCTTGTTGTGTACAGATCGACCAGGGCGCTGAGTTTGAAGATGGGTGCAACTAGACTGTCCATGCGAGTATCTTCAATATAAGATACCAGCTCAGCAAAATGCAAGGCCATGATTCATTTGTCCACACCAGACCTTCATATAGTATTTGTTTCTCTTTGCTCTGTTTGACAAAGAGAGCAAGCATGGCAGATGGTACCGGGCTTCTTGTGCAATCAAGTCTCCTGCACTCAGTTTGGCCAGTAGGGATTGTCCTGCAATTTTATTTCAGCCTTCCTGACATTGATATCAAGCCCAAATGTTGATGCTTTTCGAGTCAAAGACTCCCCCTCTGGTGCAGTTTGTCACAGAAGAAGCATGTTTTGGCGGAAGCACTTTTTTACCCGCACTCTTGCGGGTGAACTTTTTTGAGCTATCAGCAGAGTCATCAGCAGCATCTTCTGGGGGTTTCCTACGCTTCTCTGCACGCTGTAGTTTTGTTCTGTTGTAGAGGAGCCTACATGAGTCGTGCCCACTTGGCCTTGTGCCGCGTAGTGTTTTTTCAATGCCATTCCCGTCATCAAGCCCTTTAAAGATTGATTGATGTGGGCAAACAGCCAATCCCGTCAAAACCTACAGAAGCTCAGCAAATTGTCTTGTACCCCGCTCCCTGTGTGGCACGTGTAGACTCGGCTGGAAAAGTGAAGCACCTCTGACGTGTCTTCCGACAAAAAACGCACTTGCTCCAGCAGTTTCTAGACCCGTGTTGATGTCCCGGCTGTAGGGATCCACCACCTTGTAAACTTTGGCCATTGTCCCCACCTGAAAGCAGAAGAATATGGTCAAATATGTGAAGTGATTAAATTAGTGGAGTCTATATTAAATGAACATCACAGTCTAACAAAAACCTGCATTCCTGAATCCAAGGCCATAATTCCCCGAGCCATCATGTGAGCCTTCTGGCTCCAAATAATATTAAAAATGTATTTTATTCTGATTATCTTGTGACTAATACCACATCTATTGTACCCAAACAATTACATATGCCACTAGAGTAGAAAAAACTAGAGAGAGAAAAAAAAAGTAGAGGAAAAACATAAAAAAGTGCACGGAGCACCATTGCTAGGCGGATACAACATTCGAGAAAAATATTTTGGCAGCCATTTTGTAAAATGGCAGGCACTCCGCTCATGGAATGAATCTGGAAGGCCCTATAACCAAATATCTTCCAAGCACCTTTTTAATTTTCTGCCAAAATTTTATGCTTGTTTCCCAAACCCCCAATTCTTCCAAATATTTTACCCATCTGCAGTAACTAGTAGTATTTTGCGAAAAGAACGAATTAGGGTGAAGGAGGAGAAAAGGAGTATGGTGTAAAAAGACAAGGACAAAGATAAAGCTAAATACAGCAGGGGAAAAAAGAAGAACACTAGACAAGACAAACTTAAAAGATTTAGGAATGAATGGAATAAATAAAAGAAAAAAGAAAATAAGGAGGAAGCAAGGAATGAGAGACTAAGAAGAGCGAAAAGAAAAGGAAATATATAAAAAGGGTTAAAAGAATGAGGAAGTAAAGCGAAGGAAGGAATATGCCAGTGAGAGGAGAGAGAGAGAGAGAGAGAGAGAGAGAGGAGAGAGAGAGAGAGAGAGAGAGAGAGAGAGAGAGAGAGAGAGAGAGAATTAGGGCACTGTCTATTATCTGAAAGCATTTGCATAACAAGACAAATGTTGTCATATCTTTCTTTTACGCAAATATATATATACGTTATAATATATATATATATATATATAATAAATAAAATATATATATATATATATATATTTTATATTTTATATATATATAATATATATATATAATA
>JACEEZ010019046.1:46193-49417 GCA_016584305.1 Chionoecetes opilio | reverse complement strand
GAAAAATTTTTTCAAAAACCTCCAAAAATAATAAGGGGGGTTTTAAATTTAAACCCGATAAAACTTTCGGTTAAAAAAGGGGACAAAAGTGCGAGACAAAGGGGCCCGGGGGACAAGTGAAGCAAAAATTTAAAAACCACTTTGATAAATGGGCCCTTCCAGCGGGTAAAAAGTTTCGTCGGTCGACGACCCAACCATCGGGGGCCATTTTACGTGGAGGTTTTCAGCCAGTCACCACCCCAACCCCGAAGTTCCCCCCCCCAAAGCCTGTTGCAACTCTGCCCGCTCGACCTACAATATTTCCCCCAAAAGATAGGATAAACCCCAACGCATTTTCCCAACCCCACCTGCCACTGCTGGTATACCTTAGTTAGAGCTAAATAGGGAAACATAGCAGTTTGGGTAGAATTGGGTTAATCCCCAGGGTTTGAGTTCACGTTAATAAAACCATTATAATTTTAAACAGTTTTTTGTCGACCATAAATTTGGGGGTCGTAATTAAAACAGGCTGCCCAAAAAAATTTTGGGACCATCCCCCCCCATTTCTGCGCCCAGCCATGGATTTTTTTCATGGCCAGGTACCCTCCCAAATGCAAAATCCACCCACACACGAACCCCGGGACTCGACCGTGGGTAGGGGTTTGTTTGGGGGCAAGACACCCTTTTTCCCCCAAAGTCGGTAGAAACCTCTGCCATCACGGGACAAAAGGGGGTTCCCACCTGCTCCCATGAAGACGAAGCCCCTTCATTTGCACCGGCAGACAAAACGTATGAAAGGCCCCCGACCTCCTGGCTGCAAAAAGCTGTCGGGGAAAAGAAGATATGGGTGGTTAAGGACAGTAAAGCCCGCTCTAAGAGAAGCAACCCCTTTAGATAAAATGGGTTTGTCAAGATGTCTTACACAGATGTCATACAACACAGTTCATGCAAGTGTTCGGGGAACACCACAATAACCTAAATTTTGTATTTCAAAAAAATTTGTTTTCTGAGGTCACTGACCTCATTTAAAAACCCCTTGTTCAGTCATGGTTGCACCCCTTGTGATTATTAAAATAGGCTCCCAGAAGAAAAAGGGGGCCCAAAACCACGGCAAAAATCCCCCTTTTTAATGTTTCGAAAAAAACAGAAAAACTGCAAAAAGAACGTGAAAAAATGACAATTTCAAGGTAATTGGGGTTTCTTGCCCCGCACTATCCTCAGAGGTCAAATTGACTTACCCCCGATTAAAAAATAAAACCTTATGGTAAGTACAACATGGTAAAAATTTCATGCTTTAGCTTAATTTGCAAAATTTGTTATGCTTATCTGCTGCCCCTAATATATGTATTTTCCCTAAAAAATATATATATATATTTTTATTTATATAATATATAAAATTATATATTATATTATTATGATATTTTAAAATTTATTATTAAAATACTATTATATATATATATATAAAATTATATATAAAATCAAATATAATGTATGTATATGTATTTTATGAATATATATATATATGTATAATATATTTTATATTTTAATATAAAAATATATATTTTATTTTTGTTTTTGTTAATTATATATGTTTTTAAAGATATAATATATGATATTATATAAAATATATATATATAATATATAGTATATATATATTTTATATATATATATAAAATATTTTTTATAAATATAAAATATAATTATATTATATTATATATATATTTTTAAAATATATATATAATATATTATATTATATATAATAATTATATATATATATAATATATATATACTATATTATATATATAATATAATATTATATATAATATTAATATTTTATATATTATATAAATAATAATATAATATATATATATATTTTTTTATTCCCCTATTAAATTTTTATATATATATATATATAATATTTAATATTATATTTTAATATATATTTTATGGTGCGTCAAGTAATATGGGTTTGAATTTAAAAATAAATGAAGTTAACGGGGAAAACGCTTTATTTTTTTCCTTTTACAACAAAAAAAAGTGACAGAAAAAATTATATTGTTTGGGACGATATCTTCATGCCCCCCCCCGCGAAAGTGCCCCAAAACTTCTTGGCCGTCGGATACTTTTTCCCGGTGGTCTTGGGAACAATTTGGGAAGGAGGCATTGCAGCGGGTTCCCCGACTTGGCGAGGGTTCTTAGTGAAATCCTGCACAAGAGCGACCCTCTTTCCCTTTTGGCCCGTGGTTTGGGACGAGAAGGCCACGTACTCGCCTTGCCCGGGGGGTTTAAAGGGGTTCGTCCCCCAAAGGGGCAGGATCGCGTTGGGGAAAACCCTCTGTCAAATGTCCGGGCAGACCCGGGGGAATTTTTTCAGTGTTTTTCGTGACGAAGGAGGGCAACGGTCTTGTTGCTAAGTAAAGCCTCCTCGACGAAAACCCTTGGGTGGGGTTCCCTGATCCCCCCCATGTTCGGGAGGTTGGCAACAAAAATTCCGCTTCTCCTCCAGGGGGATCTCATCGTTTAAAAAGCGCAAGTCCCAAATGTCACTTCAGAAAGGGACCACATGTGACGTCCCCCAAAGCTTTCAGCCCTGACTCTCTGATCGCCTTTTTCGTCTCTTTTTGGGGGAGGGCTTTGTAAAGGTCAAAGGGCGTTTCTTAGGGGGGTTTTTCTGAAAAAACGCAGCTGAGAAAACGCTGAATGTGTAGCGTTACGATGAAAGATGCAGAAAATCGTCCAGTTTTTGGAGGAAACGGGGGCCTTGGGGCTGTCCGGAATGGACGGCCGCCCGTTTCCGGGATTCTGCGAACTGAGGGGGCGAAGATCCACATTTTCAAGCGTAAAAAAAACCCCCTCTTTTCCAAACCAAACGAGCCCCAGGGAAAGCTCCCGGCTTGTGGAAAAAAGGGTCCTTTTTTGCGTCCAGAGGGGTTCCACCAAAAGGGAAAACCAAAGGCTAGTTCTAACCCAAATTTCCCCGGAGTCGTTTACGTGGGGGGGTCCCTTTTGGAGGTAGCCGGGGCAGAGTTTGAGGATGTCGCCACTCAGTCCTCCTTTAGCTTTTTCTGGTGGCCTGTTTCTGGGCTTGTCAAAAAGGGCCCGAACTTTGGGAAAAGGCAAAAACAACGATATTGGACTTTGAGATGTTTCTGGAATGAGGGCCGGAAAAAAAGTTAAACCCCCCCGGGAAATTTTCCCGCATATGATGGCGACGCGAACACGGGCCAAGGGGTTTGGCAGTCCCA
>JACEEZ010019046.1:36193-41193 GCA_016584305.1 Chionoecetes opilio | reverse complement strand
TTAAGATTGCTGTTTTTAAAACGTGAAACTGGTGTGTTTGGTTATGTTAATATTTTTCTTTCTTTTATTCATACACGTGCTTGCAAGCTCAAAAATAAGGCAATATATATTATAAGGATAGCTTTTGCGCACAATACCTACAACTATTACAACAATAACATGACATTTCTCTTATGTATTTTACTTACATATAAAAGTCTGCTGAACAGAACGTGTTCTGTTTTCATATAAATAGGTCTACTCCTACAGCTTAATCAGCATAACAGTGCAAGGCATTTTACATGAACGTATTCATTTTTTTGCAAAAAAATCTTCTATTAATTTTGCTGGCTTAGCCTATTTCGTTGTAGGGGTCCACAGGTGGAAAAGTGACTGGAAAAGGGGGAATGGGACAAAAAAGGTTGGGAACCATTGATCTGTTCAATGATCATTGATCATTGAACCATGTGGGAGTCCCACACACTCCACTGTTAAGTTGATTGGTAGGTGTAGTACTTTTATTACTGTTTTAAAATTAATTTTTTTATTTTAGGTTAGACATTTTAAATGCGCATATCATTATAATTTGTATATTTTCATTTTTAAGAAAAAGTTTTGTATCCGATTTTAGGCTGATGATGGCTTATGTATAGCCGAAACGTTCAAATAAAACAATCAAGATGTTTTTATCGCGCGGGTTTTTATCTTCATTATATATATATATATATATATATATATATATATATATATATATTATATATATATATATATATAATATTATAATAAAATATATATATATAATGTTGCGCATAAACAACCCCAAGAATGACGAGTGTCTTTGTCACCCTGAAATGTCAAGATGTATCTACCTAAGAATACCAACTATATATATATATATATATATATATAATATATATATTATATATATATATATATATATATATATATATACTATATATATATAATATTATATATTATAATATATATATATATATATAAATAATGTTCTTTCCGCCGCTAGATGCCGCGTGAGGCAACCCTCAGGCATCAGTCTGCTAACTGGCGTCTTCGCGGGTAGACGTCCAACCCCGTGGTTCGCCTTTGTTTTGAAGTGCTTCGCGCCTTTTCGTCTATTTTTACGATGGATGAAAGGAAGGAGCAGCGTGCTGCCGTGAAATTCTGTTTTTTGCTGGGGAAAACGGCAGCCGAAACAATTATCATGCTTCAAACAGCTTACAAGGATGCTGCCATGAGCAAAACACAAGTTTACGAGTGGTTTGCACGCTTTAGGAATGGTCAATTGTCGCTGGAAGAACAACCTCGTTCAGGGCGACCGTCAACCTCCCGAACGGATGAAAACATCACAAAAATTCATGAACTGATCTTGGAGGATCGTTGCCGATCAATTGACGAACTTGTTGAATTGACTGGTGTGTCCTGGAGCTCCTGCCAACGAATTTTGAATGAGGAATTGGGGATGAAAAGAGTTGCAGCGAAATTGGTGCCTCGCTTGCTCACGGACGATCAAAAGCAGTCACGAATGAATGCGTGTCGTGAACTGAAAGAACAGTTGGAAGTTGATCCATACCTTTTTTCGAAGGTCATCACTGGTGACGAAAGCTGGTGCTACGGCTACGACCCGGAAACGAAACAGCAGTCAAGTCAATGGAAGCATCCGACGTCACCACGACCCAAAAAAGCGCGTCAAGTGAAGTCTAATGTCAAGACGATGTTGATTTGTTTCTTCGATGCGAGAGGAATTGTCCATAAAGAATTTGTTCCTCCTGGTCAAACTGTTAACCAGACTTTTTACTTGGCAGTTCTGAAGCGTTTGCGAGACGCAGTGAGACGAAAACGCCCCGACCCGTGGCAAAAAGTGGTGGTTTCATCACGACAATGCGCCAACGCACACCGCCTTGAGTGTGAGACAGTTTCTCACCAAAAATGGCATGACCCCACTTACCCACCCTCCCTATTCACCCGATCTTGCTCCCTGCGATTTTTTTTTGTTCCCCCGAATGAAGAAAGTCCTCAAAGGGAAACGTTT
Source organism: Chionoecetes opilio (assembly GCA_016584305.1). Taxonomy (NCBI): domain Eukaryota; kingdom Metazoa; phylum Arthropoda; class Malacostraca; order Decapoda; family Majidae; genus Chionoecetes; species Chionoecetes opilio. The sequence continues at coordinate 39,167 of JACEEZ010019046.1, read as the reverse complement.
TGCAGACGTGGAAGAGGTTAAGAAGAAAACGACGGAGTCATTAAAAGGCATATTTTTGCAGGAGTTCCAGAACTGTTTTGTACAGTGGAAAACACGTCTGGACCGGTGCATTGCTTCACATGGAGAATACTTTGCAGGTGATAAAAGTGTAAATATGTAAAAATATCTTAATACAATTATATGACAGAATTCCGTTTTTTGGGGGTCCCCCCTCGTATATATATATATATATATATATATATATATATATATATATATATATATATATATATATATATATATATATATATATATATATATATATACACACACACGATCTCTCTCTCCCCCCTTTCCCCCCCCCCCCCCCCCCCCCCCCTCTCTTCTTTCCCCTTCTCTCTCTTCTCTCTCTCTCTCTCTCTCTCTTCTTCTCCCCCTTCTCCCTCTCTCTCTCTCTCTCCCCCTTTCTCTCTCTTTTCTCCTCTTCTCTTCCTCTCTCTCTCTCTCTCTCTTCTTCCCCCTTCTCCCTCTTCCCCCCCCTTTTTTATAAACTTTCTTGCCTATAGCCCTGTAGGCATGACCTCCGGGGCTGGGATTGTAACCCGGGAGATTAACTCGGGGGACTTGATGGTTATTATTCCCCTTTTCGTGGTTGCGCAGGCATGTTTATTGGTGACGCATGTGAAAGGGGTTCTTGCTACCCCCCTGTGTCAAACGGCACCGCAACAAAGTTGAGTTAAGGGGTAGCTTTGGATGTTCTTAGGCCGTTCGAGGGTTCAAAAAGATATTTTTGGTCTATAGCTCCTTGGGTTTTATTATTTTCCCTTTCTTAGTTTTTTTCCCTTGGGTTCAGTAAATGGTCCTGAATTTTCGGAGTGAGTGGGGTTTGGGCCCTGGGCCTGGGGTGCGGGCTGTTTTTTTTAAAGTTAAACTGTGAAAATTTTTCTGAAAATGGCTCATGCTGCCCCTTGGTCCCTTTTGACGCTTTTGCAGTCGAAGTAAAAGAAAAGGTTGATGATAGTATTGGGGTTTTTTTTGGCCCCTCGGATGGAAAAAAATCCTGGAAAGTAAACAAGGGACCGTATCCTAGCCTTCGTGCCGGTTGAACCTGACGGAGTTTTCGACGGGGGTGCTTGCCCCATTTTTGATCTAAAAGAAGGCTTTTTGCCCCCCGTGCTCGTGATTTTTGGGGTCACTGCGATTTTGCGGGTTTCCCTGAAAGGATTTTGGTTTGATGACGGTCTATACTCTGGACTAAGATAATGGAAAAGTGGGGGAGGGGTGTTCCGTTTTTCCCTGTAATCAGAAGTGAGGCGGGTGCGTCCTTCCCCCATCACTTTCAACATTGTATGGACTGGGTATTGGACAAAGTTGTAGATAAAAGTGATTGGGGAGATCCCTGGGAAACACCAAGATAAGATCTTTTTTTTTTGCCGTAAGAAATCTTTGCTGAATTGGATCCCTTTGATGGTTTCGAGCGCTGCACAGGGGGGCAAACCTTTGGGACTTGGGGTCTTCGGCTTAAATTTAAAGCCCAAAGGGTTAAAAGTTTTTGGGAGGCTTAGTAATGAAACGTACAGTCGTTCAGCGTGGGGCGGGACTTTGAATCTTGGGAAAAGTTTTTATCCCTTTGGGTAGCGCAAATTCATAAAGACGGCAAGCCGTCAAGAAGTCTTAGTCGGGTTTTGGGATAGCCCAGGGTTATGGCTCGCTCAGCACGGTATTTGGCGTTGCGGTACCTGTGCAGGAGGACAAAGATCCGGACTTCAAGTCGCTTTTGGGCCCTGTCTTACTCTATGGGTTTTTAGACATGAACACAAATAGCGATTAAGAGACGATCGATGCCTTTGGTAATAGGTATTTCGAAGAATCTGAGGTACGCTGCGATGGTATGTTCAACCCGCGATTGCACCTGAACTGATCGGGCCCATTACCGCATAGTCCCTCAGCGTCAACTTCGGCTATAGGGCATTGGCACTCAATCTAAAACCCATCTTCCCATGGGGGGTAACTGTAAAGGGCAAAACCGGCGTGAGGAGGCCAAGGGGCGCCCACAAGGCTCGTGGGTGGGGCAAGTTTATGTTTTTTTGTCGAAGTTGCCTGGTATGGGAAAGGAACCTGCTGGGGACTCGCGCGTGGGGACCCCCGGGAGTACGTCGCAGGGTGGGGGGGCGACGCGCCCCCCGGGTATGCCCCCCAAAGATTGATTACACTGATGTTCTGGGCGCCAAACTGTAATTCTGTTCTCTTTCAAAGAAAATTGATTGTGCTCGTGGTGACAGAGAGAGTGCGTAATTTTACTGCAGATTTAGATAACATTATAATTTGCGGGACGAGGGAAAGATTAGTTCAGTCCAGTGACCTGAGGACGGCCCCACTCGTTGAAGGTAGATTTTGGGGGTAGTACTAAGAAAAACAAAAAAAATAAGGGAAACACAAAAGGCCCCGAGGCCTACATGGTAGTTTTCCCTTTGGGTTCCCAGGACATGGGTTTGGCACCAATATCCCCCTCACCCATTTTTTTAACTAACGTTCGGGTAATTATTTAATTTTTTTATAATTTGCTTGTTAATATTATGTACACATGGTTTTTTTTTTTTTGTATATTTTAAGTTTATTGAGATGGGGAAAAAAATTTGCAAAACGCAAACAACTACGAATGGGGGGTGCGAATGCGAATGCGAATATTGAAAAAAAAAAATGCGAAAATTTTGCAAATTTCGAAGAAAGCGAAAATTCGGTCCATCTCTGTATATATATATATAATATATATATTATAAATATATAATATTAAATTATATAATATATATATATTTATTAATATAATATATATTGTACCCTGCCTGGGGGCCTGGCGGTGTGGTCCCCGGGGTGAGTGAGGAAGGGATAAAAGAGAGGAAAGGTGCCCCCCCCCCCCCCCAGTGGGCCCCTCAGTCCCCCCGTGGCAGACGGGGCCCGAGTTGTAGAATTTCCTGTCAAATCCTGGCCTTTGCAA
>JACEEZ010019046.1:25000-30000 GCA_016584305.1 Chionoecetes opilio | reverse complement strand
AAACAACTACGGGGGGGAGTGCGAATGCGAAATGCGAAATTGAAAAAAACATGCGAATATTGCAATTAAATACCTTTAATATTTTTAAATATAATATATTATATATAATATTTTAATATATTTTAAATATATATATATATATATTATATTTTAATAATTATATATATAATATATTATAATAATATATATATATATATTAATATAATTTATATATATATATATATTTTTATAATATAAATATATATAAAATATATATATTATATATTATAATATATATATATTGTAACACCTGCCTGGGGCCGGGCTGGTGTGTGTTCGGGGGATGAGAGAGGAGAGAAAAGGGGGAAGGTCCCCCCCACCCACCCCCCCTGGTGGCCCCTCACCCCGCGGGCGAGCGGCCCCCCGGTTAGTAAATCGGGCCCTTTGATAGCGAATACACGTCCCGCTTCTCCCCAGCCCATTCCCATCCATCGTCGTTGAGTTCTGCTTTTTGGGTAGTTTTTTGAGTCTTTGTGTAGAAGTTTGCCCTGCTTTTCATTGAGTCATGAATAGCTAGAGGGTTCTGAATTTGTAGTTTTTCTTGCGTAGTATTGAAAACAGGGGGTTTTTCCACCTTTTGGGTGGGCTTTCGGGCTGACACTCAAGTTTGTTTTAACGGACGGAAGGGGGGAAACAAGGGTTCCGGGTTTTTTGGATTTTGGCTAGCCAGGACACTGACACAACACCAATCGCCTTACACTATTAACCTTTTTTCTCGAGGCCATTTCATAAAAAAATACCATTTTCCCCGTCCTTCGGGGCAGTGGGATGAGAAAGGTGGGGGGTCACCCCGAAATTACGTAACAGGGGGGAACTTTCCTCACCATTTTTTAAAACCCCCAAAATACAATCGGGGTAGATTTTGAACGTTAGTGCATATTTTTAAAGTATCATTTAAAAGGGGGGGTTGAGAACAGAGGGGCTCTCCTCTTGTTTTTTTAGTGATACACCCGGGCGTCAGTAGTCTAGGCTGAAATGGGTAGTATCTTTTTTTGAGCGGGAGAGTAAAGGGGGGGTTAGGGCCCCCTTCTTTTTTGGGATAAAAGCGGAGGGTTTCTATGGGTTCACGGTTAGTGAATAGCTGTTGCGCTTGACCCGCAGCGAAACAGTGGCGATCTTGCCAGGATACTTGAAGTGTGCGCTACGTTAACACTGTCTTAAAGTGAAATACTTTTTTGCGTTGTTTTGTTTTTGTCTTTTGACGTCATTGAGAAGCCTAGTCCACTATCCCGTCCCTTTTGGTTCACGCGATGGTTCCCGACCAACGTCTCCCGAGCACGTGTCGTTACCGCCCGTCCCCCCCCACAGCCCGCTCCCTCGTCTGGCGGGGGGGCCGTGGTACCCCCCCGGAGATGCACCCACGCCTGTATACCAGGAGGGTTGTCGACGGGGGCTCTTTTGCAGCGGGGAATTGAGGAAGTTGGGGGCGAGGAGAGAAAAGGGGAAAAGGAGTGGCAGTTGAGGATGCGGAAGACTGAGGCTATAGCTGAAAAGTCTCTTTTGGCGTTCACTGCCCCCCACTCTATGTCGCCTCAGGGGCCGACGCGGGAAACACTGCCGAGATGAGGCTCGCTAAAAGTCTAAAACATTCCGTTTTTGAGGGGCAAGGTGACAAGTGTTTAGGAGGTTTGAAAAGAAGGCTCGAGAGTTTCGGGGGCCTCGTGAACGGGGGTTGGGTGGGACTGGTAGCTAATGTGTTGCGGGAAAGCCCTGGAGCGTATGACGCATGGACGGGATGACCGGGAGAAGATGATGAATTTAAGACTCCATCCTAAAGGTGTCAATTTCCCAAAGCATACAGGCTGCAGTTAAAGGGGTGCCCCGGAAAAGGCCGGCAGAACCCTACGGGGCCCTGTGTTAGGTATTGGAGGAACTTTGGCAAGTGGCTAATGATGAGGAGGGACCCCTTCAAAGCCCCAAAGGATTTAAATCCTCAGGGACCCTTTTTCCCAAATAAAACGACGGGGCATAGGTGCCAAGATTAGGGAGAAACGCTTAAAGTTTTTTGAAGGAGGCGGCAACGGGGCCCGTACGAGTCTTGCTCTACGAGGGTCGTCCCCAAGGGGGTTTTGTACTCTCCTATTCGGAGCGAGCTTTTGGGATGAGCAGCCTCTGTAAATAAGACCGCCTTCAGTACAAGGAAGGAAAGGGGACGTAGAGAAGCTTAGGGCCCTTTCACTAGTCCAAAGGGAAACCCTGCTTCTTTTGTAAGAGTAACACATCAAGTTTAACTTTTCTAAGGGGAAAAGGGCAACTAGTCCCCAAAAGCCAGTGGCCATGATTGTTGGGTCAAACCCAAGGGGGGGGGAAGGGTTTGAGGGGACAAAAGGGGGGCGCTGTGGCCCCAGTCACTGGGGATAGTCAGGGAAAGGACCCACCCGGGAGAGGCCCGGCGTGTCTTTCGGTTTTAAGTCGCCCCCATAACTCTCTCGAATCGCCCCGGACTGGTGTAAACCTCCGTTCAAAGGAGGTTTTGTTGACCCCGTTTCAGCACGGGTTTTTAACACGGGGGGCCAAAATGTGGGGAAGGACCCGAAAGGGGTTAGCCGGGGTTAGGCTCGGGGGGTACTAGGGTCTTAATGTTGCCCTTTGGAAACTGGCTTTTCCCTTTTAAGCTGCAGTACGGGTGTTGGGGGTTTTATGGCGGGAAGGGTTTCCCAAACCCCCCCGGGGCAGGGACCTACCCGCCCCCCCCGTGGCCCGAGGGTTTAGGCCTCCTGGTGTGGAGCGGCGGGGGGTGGAAAAAACCCACCCCTGTTCTCCCCGGTCCTGCCAACTGTATAAGGGGGACCGGAGGCCGAGAAAGTGTACCAGGGGGTACAAAAGGGGAAGGAGGGGGAAAAAAGGGGGGGGGGGGGGGGGGGGGGGGGGGGGGGGGGGGAAAAAAAAAAAAAAGGGGGCACCCGTCCCCCTCCCTAGGTTTTTGGGCCACTTTGAAAAAGGGCCCCGGGGGCTTGGGGAAAAAGGGGCTGAATTTTTTGGGGGAAGGGGGGAATTTTTTGAGGGACCATTTTTACCCCCCGAGGCCCCCCCTACCCCCCCCTTTGCCTGTTAGGGGAACCCCAAAAGCTAAACCTGAGAAAAGGGGGGAGAAGGGGGGAAAAGGGGGTATCGAGGGGGAAAAAAGGAGGCCCCCTTTGGATTGGGCCTACCCCACCCGGAAAAAAACCCAGCGGGGTTTGGGGAAGGGGCCCTTCGTGCGGAACCCCCCGGGTCCCCCCGGGGGGAACCAGGGGTTCCCGGAGGCCGGGGGCCCCCTGGGGGGGTTTGGGGGTGGGGGGGGGGCTTTTGGGAGAAGGGGGGGAGGGGGGCTGGTGTTTCCCCACCCCCCTGTTTTCAAAGGCAATTGGGAAAAAGTTTGCCGGGGAGGGCGGGGCGACTTATCCCAGGTCCCCCCAAAAAGAAAAGTTTTCCCCCCCCCTTTTGGGGAGGGGGAAAACGTTGGAAGGGAGGGGAGCCGGGTGGCGGCCCCAAGCCGGTGTGGGTTTAACCCCCCCCTCCTCTTTTTTCCGGATTAGCAACTGAGAATTTCCGAAGGGGAGGAAAAACCTTGGCCCCTTTTGAAAGGGGGGAAAAAAGGGTAGGGGGGGAAAAAGGGGGATTTGGGGTGCTGGTTGGGGAGTGGAAAAAAAGAAAAGGGGAAGGAGAGGGGAAAAAAAAGGGGGGGTGGGCCCTTGGGGGGACGGCAACCCGGCAATTAATGGGGAAGGGGCACCCTTTCCAAAGGGGTGCATGGGGCCCTTTTGGAATTTTTTTCTTCGGAAGTTAGAACCCCCGGACCCCCGGGGTTGCAATTTTTGATTTGACCTATTAATTGCGTCCTAAAATGGTTTTCCCGAAAAATCTAAAATTTTTCCTATGGACGAAAACTGACGGGGAAAACCCTTTCCGGTTTATAATAAGGGTTTCATTTTTGAACGGTTTCCCCCTTTCAATTTAAAAATTTTTATTGAAAAATTTACCCAAAATTAAAATTTTAATTGATAAGGTTGTGCATATGATTTAAATAATTGTGAAAATTTTAGTTTTTTACAATTTATTGATTTTTGGCCATAAAAATTTTTCCCCTTCCCCCCCAAAAACCCAAAAATTTTTTCAAGGCCCCAAAAAAATGGCCCCTGAAAAAATATTTTTTAACCGGGGCACCTAGATTCATGTATGTATACACTTTTCTGGGTAAATTGACCATGAGGATTCCAATTCTGACATCAGTTTGCTGTTTTTACATCATTTTGACTCAAAAATCCAAGATGGCCACAATTCGGTGGAGCAAATAACTAAATTTTTGAAAGGATTGGAAGATAGGGGGTCTGGGTATGCCACTCATGCATTTATACAGTTGTAAATATGTGATAAAGTAATGAAAGAAATTATTGTACACTGAAAATTGTATTTTGGCAATTAAATGACACCATAAAAAACTAAATCACATAAAAGTACCATTTGTCTTTTCGTGTTATGTTGCACATTATTATGACATTGAGACACATGATCAGTCCTAATCAGAGCATTCTGAATCATCATCTTCCGATAAGTCCCCTTCCTCCATTGTACATCATCGTCTTTCCCATCATCATAGTCACTCCCATCTTCCTCACTTGCTTCAGCTGGGCTTGGTGCAGGTAGATGCTTTAGAAGAGCAAGTTGAGTGTGGCGGACAGGACGACAGCGACCATCCACCAGTTCCCAGCCATGTCCGATTGGTGAGGAGTGGTGTTTCAAGGAGGGATGCCGCACAAAATATGCCAAGTAGTTTGCACGAAGGCAGTGTTGGCGTAGGCTATCTGCATCTGGAGGGAGACGTAAGAATGACTTGTTCTTCATGCTCTTCCACTTTTTGGCGCGGGCCTCAGCCATAGTCTTACTCTTGTGGTCGCCGTAGATGTCATGTCGTGTGAACTCGAAGAGATCCTCTACCACCTCTTCATCAAGGTCAAGGCTATCTCCGCACCGTGAGAGCT
>JACEEZ010019046.1:0-20000 GCA_016584305.1 Chionoecetes opilio | reverse complement strand
TATTTGAAATACATTTGGTTTTAATTATTTTAAAAACAGTATTTAAAAATTTATACGATTTTAAAAAATTGTATTTAAATACCTTTAATATAAAAAATTAAATACTTTTTATCAATTAAATTTGGGCCCTAAACCAGCCCCAAATATCTGCCAACCCTGATGTTTCAGTGAAAGGGTTTCCCCTGGAAAGGAAAGCCCCATTTTAAGGAAATTTTTGGGCCCGAGAAGGAAATTCTAGGAAACCCAAAACTAAGGGGAAATCATGCGAATCATTTCAAAACTAAGGAACATTTGGATGGGGTATCTATACCAGGTTTTTTCTAGAATTTTTAGAAAAAAACCCTGGTAATAGATCACCCTAGCAAAGTATCGCGAAAAGACAGAAGGTGAAAAAGACTGGAGTAAGGGGGAGCCCAGACCCCCGACCTAGGAAACAAAAGTATGGGGCAAACATAGAAATAGAGTGTTTGGATTCGACCAGAAGCATGGCGGTCGTGATAAAAAAAAAGGGGGGGCTGAAAACTTTTCAAACAAGGAACACAAATTTTACCTATCTAGGTATGATTGTATGAGTTGGTTTACGGATTTCAGGGCTGGTAGTCGTGGTGGTAGTAGAAGGGGTGGGGGGGGGTAGGTTGGTAGTATAATAGAGGGGATGGCGAGGTGTGCGGTAGAATTACGTATTTCTTTAAAATAAGTCGGTACCCCTTGATTTTTAGTCTTTTATTTAAGTCAGCGGGGGGTAAGTTTAGTTTGCAAAAAACTTACTAGATTTTCCCCGTCATAGGGTAATATAGAAAAACGATTAACCAACCCCCCTCTTTTTTTTCTTTTTTTTTTTTCTTCAACAAAAAGGGATGCGCGAACGCAATCCCCCGCTAACAAAATCTTCGCACTCGAGTTAACCACATTTGGGTTAATCGCAAGGGTCAGCACCGCCGGAGTGCAATGGTGGGCCTTTCCCTGAGAAAACGGCCTTCAGGATCGCGGTATCTCCTGTGCCAGGTATACACACCGTCTACACTCACTGTAAACACGAGAGGGGCGAAACTAAAAAGCTGTCTCGGCTGGCGCGGCGGCAGAGCAGACATGAATCGTACAGCAAATATGAAAGTAACTTACATTTAGGTCTGTTTTTAATGAAAATTCACTTAGTAACGTATTGAAAATAACATATAATGACTTTTTATCATGATATATTTGTTGGGAGTGTATCAATTCTGCTGTGTCTCTAAGGGATTCATACACCTGGCAGTGAGTGTCTGGGGGTGCTGCAGCTCTGCAGCCCTATGCCACGAGCCGCCACTGACCAGAAGTGTTAAAAGTAGAAGTGCGGAAGTTATTCTAAAGCTTTATCTGGGTCTAGTCAGACCTCACCTAGACTATGCGGTTCACTTTTGGTCTCCATATTACAGGATGGAAATAGCCTTGTTAGAATCAGTGTAGAGAAGGATGACCAAAATGATTCATGGAATGCGTAACTTAAGTTATGAGAAGAGATTGGAGATATTAAAGTTACACTCACTCGAGAGACGCAGAGTAAGGGGCGATCTGATAGAAGTTTTTAAGTGGATAAAGGGATTTAATAAAGGAGAGGTAGGAAAAGTTCTTACGACTATTAACCAGGGTAGAGCAAGAAGTAACGGAGTCAAGTTGGAAAAGCATAGATTTAAAAAAGAAATAGGGAAAAACTGGTTCACAAATAGGGTGGTGAATGACTGGAATGGACTCAGTAGACAGGTAGTTAGTGCGGAGTCATTAGGGAGCCTTAAAGAGGGGCTGGATAGGTTCATGGATGGGGATGAAAGGTGGATGTAGGTAGTGTTAGGTAACAGGGACTACCACGTGTAGGCCTCGCGGCCTCTTGTAGCTTCCTTATTTTCTTATGTTCTTATGTTCTTATGTTAAATCATAAGGAAATTCATTTCTTTCGGACATGTTAAAATTTGTGTGTATTTAAAATGTATTTACAAATGTATTTTAATACAATTGATGTATTTAGTACTAAGTATTTAAATACATTCGTAAAATGTATTAGTATTTAGTATTAAAATACATTTCTCCCATGTATTTAGTATTAGTATTCACTATTCAAATACATTCAATGTATTTAGTGCCCAGCTCTGACGGGGAAACAAGTAGGCTACGGCAGCGCTGGTCGATTACCCCAAAGACCCCAAGTTATGGCGATTCGTACACAGCTTTGTGGGAAATTTGAGGGGGAGCTTGTAAAGAAATGCTTACTTTATTATATTGTAGCTACCTATATCTGTTATTTTATGAGCAGTTTTTCCCCCATCAGAAGTGGGGTCCTTGCCTCCATGCCCCCCTTCACTTCTTCAACCAAAAATATGCGGCGGCCCTCGCTTCAAGAAAAGGGATAATACTAATTAGGGCAAGCATCATAACCGTCTCTGTGGTTAGTGGCTAGCACGCTAGCAACGAATCTGTGGGCCCTGGTTTGAATTCGAACCAGGGCAGTCGGCGGCCAGCCTCAGAGCTGTTCATCTTTCCTTTGGGGATGGGGGTTAAATTGGGTACCTGGGAAACCTAGGAAAACTGTGGTAACCCGGTTTTATAGGGAAATCTGAGGAAACTCGGCAAATTTGAAGAGTCTGGCCAAAAAAAGGGACGTTTTCTTTCACTTTTCCCGTTGACCAATGAGAAAACGTGTATTTCTTGTAATAATAACACTGGGGAACAAATTTTTGTGGGTTAGGTCTGACACTTGTTATTAAGTAATTTTTTGGGTGCTGAATCCAAAACTGATCTCAGTTTTCTCTATCACGTCAAGTTTTTGAACTCTAGGATTTTCGTTTTCTTAAAAAATATGAAAAATACTGTAGCATAACAGTAGCCTAACAGTGCTTATTTTATAAAAAAGTTGCAAATGTTAACATACAATGAAAAATGAAAGAAATAGGCATGAATAGAATGTTTATTTAACATTATCATGTTTTTAGAAAGGATAAGGCTATAATTGTGTGCAGGTTAAGGTAAAAATTTACGTTTCCCAGCTAACCATCACCGGCGGGCCGACGTAGGCCGTAGAGCGGCGAACGGCGGCCGCCGGCGGCAAATTTACCTCCGTCAGCCCTCCGAAGGCCCGCTGGTGTATTTTCAGACGGGATAATTTACTATGTTGAAAATTAATGTACAGAATTTCAAGAATGAATATTTATGGTAAACATTTTGAGACAACAGTTATATGATTATCTTGATGTAGTATTACATCAGTAGTGACAAGCAGCGGCAACTTGACGTCAATCCTCCCGGAGGCCCGCTGGGCGCTGGACGTATTTTTAAGGGGGAAATATCTTTTCATATTATATATTTAATCAGTAATATACATAGTATCCAATATCGGTCCCATCACTTTATTAGGCCGTTCAAGCTATAAAAATTGTTAAAAAAATTTTTTATAATGTTATAAAAAAAAAAAAATTTCATATATCAGTTTTTTCAAATATTTCCAGTTTAATCAGGAACACCCAGAGTAAAGAAATAAAGATGGAAGTACATAGGAAGGAGTTACTGGAAAAGTTATCATTTGTCTGTTTGTGTACTAGATCATTAAAAAAAAACACTTTATAACTCGGCGAAGATTATTTTCGGAAAACACAAGGTTTTATTTTTTCCCCTTTTTTAATACTTCCAAAATATTTTCAAACAAACAATACCAACGGTAACCAAAATGGAAATGTAGAGAGGAGTTTAACAATGAATATCATGATTTAGAAGTATTTTTTGAAATTTTTTTCCCGCTATAAAGCCCTAAATGCCCGACGTACGTAGCTTTCAAAAGGGTTAAAACCCAAAAAGGCCCAAATTGTCACCCTTAACCCTCGATAACTAAAGGAACTTAGTTATAAATGTTTCGCTCCTCTTATATCAAATAGACTGAAAAATAAAATAATTGCAGTACGACACGTTTTTTTTGGAAATTCCCTTTACGGCGCTGGCGCTGTGTTGAGTGAAAATAATCAATTTTTGGAAAACGCACGAGTGGGTGGATTTTGTTTTTTTTGTTCGCCCCAACCTATATCCTTTTACATGGGTTCAGCCGTTCAGTGTTCCCCTACACCCGCATGTAAACTCAAGACGAAAAGTTTTTTTTTTATGAAATAAACAATGTCCCCTAGCAAATTTGATCCTAGCAATCTCCTTTTCATCGTATTTTTGGATAACGCACAGGAAATTTCTGGTTAAATTTTCTAAGCATATTTCATTAAAAGTAAGTTTTTTTAAGTGTTTAACAGCCCATTAGCTTTTAATCGGCTATGGGTTGGCAACCCCCTTTAAAAAAATTTATTTGCAATATCTTAGAAAATAACCATAAAATCCCCAAACAGTTAATATAACAGCGGCAAATGGTCATACCCTCGGGGGGCCGCTGGGAGCGGCCGCCGGTGAGCCTCTGAGAAATTTCCCCGCGGCCCTCGGACACTTCCCTGGGCCCCCGTAAAGACATACGAGGGGCCCCCGGAGGCCCCGTCTTCGGTTTTTTCGGGTGTACTTTGTCTTTTTTGGGGNTTCGCAAACGAAGGAACAGTTCCTATAGAAACCCAAACAAAATCCCTAAAAAACGCGGACTTCCTTGACGTTTGGGAGCTTTCATTTTTGATACTGCCTCCACATTTTTCAAATCCGGCTTACTTCCTTCGGCTGAGATTCGAGGGAACCGAGAAAAGTGACTTCTTTTAGTCCAAAAGTAATTTACTGAGGTTAAGTTTCACCCCATTCGTGGTGAGGAGTCCGAAGAGTTGATTAAGGCGCTCCCAAGAAGAGGGAACGTAGGAGCCCATAGAATTAAATCGTCCAGGTAGTTTTTTACCCACCCTTCTGAAGGAGAGGAGTTAATACTGAAGCCATCCGCCGGGAAAAAAATAGCGGGGTGAGCAGTTTAGTCCGAAACGGTAGGCGTCGAAAAACGATATAAGGTGACACCATCGCTGAAGGTGGTGAGATCGCGGCTTTCGTCATCGAGAATATCTGGAAATAGCTTCGCGCATGTCTAGGGTAAACATAATACTTTTGCCCCGCGGCTTGTTCTACCAAATTTCTTCTAATCGTGGAAGAGGATAGATGTCTGTGGCAAAGATGTTTATTTATGTGTCGATAGTCTAAACACTTTTCTCTTACTACCATCCGGTTTATTTACCAAGACGATCGGTGATAACCTGCGGCCGGGATCGTTCTATGTTTATTCTGTCTTCCATGTTTGAAGCTATGTAAAATTAGCTCCTTGGCTTTCTCGGGATAACGGTACGTAGGTCCTGGTGGGTTGAGGGGTCTCCACCTTTATATGAACCGGGGGAACCACTTATGAGTCCTAATTCATTTTGGTCTAAGATGAAAAGCGGATCATTCTCGAGAATTACTTCTTGTAACTTTTTGTTGTTCTGAAACTGTCAAGTGTCCATTTTTGTCCCTTTATTAAATTTTTTCAGCCTGTGGGTTCGGGTACCTTTTGGCTGTTCTTTGATCGTTTCCGGGATCAAGATTGTTTTTTCATGGAAGGAATATTTTTTCGTGGAAGACCTTTTAAAAAAATTTTTTATCTGAGGTATGTAACCGTTTGGGGACAAAAAATTTTCTTCTTGGTATTTTCCCTAAGGGGGGACTAGATAGAATTTTCTAGCACTTGTTAATAGGGGTGACATTTTACTAACTTTTCCCTGAGGATAGACAAGTGGGGTCAGAACCTGGTATTTCGTTTACTTTTAGGCATAAAATGGATGGAAGGGTTTATTTTCCCGGGTTTTGAGAAGGTTTATTTGTGATGATATGGGGAACGGGGTCGAGTTCCACAGGTTTTTCGGGTATCTTTTGATTTTTTTCTTTTTCGGTGAAGAGATTAACGGTATGGGGTGTGCACCCAGCGATCGCTCTACTTTTCCCATCCGGGTGAGGGGCCTTTGTGAGTATATCAAACAAGAAGCACATCCTGTGAGATAAGATTTGGGATAACGGGGAACCATTTTTTAAACTTTGCCCCGTCCCCGATTTCAATTCTGCCATATCATGCCGGGGAATTTAAAAAGGGGTGTCTGTATTCCTACGAGGTGAGGGAGGATTCCTCGTTTATTTATTTCCCCTGTTCGTTTTGCGGTAAATTTTTTTTTAAAGTTAACCACTCCGTGCTACATGCTTCTACTATTTTTCCCTTTAATATTTACATGATCGTGGGTGAAATATCGTGACTTTAGTCATGATAATTGTTTGTTTTTTGGGTTTGCCCGGGTTTTTGAGTGTTACTTCCCGGGGTATGCCCCGGACAGTTTCGTTTTTCCCTCCGGAAACCCCAAAATTGCGAAGTCGAAACAAATGCCTAATGGGGGTTTTTCCCAACTTTTCCTGAAGTCATGGTTTGTTTGACAATAAGCGAAAACCCTGCGAGGGGGGTTACAAATTGTAAAGGGGACCCGTTGGGGAGGTGGGTTTTTTTGTTTTTTCTTGGGCCAAAAACGGACCTGAATTTTCGGACTTGTGTCTTAGCTCCTTATTTCGTTTTGGTGGCCGGGGTTTTGGGGAAATGTATGGAACTATTTTTTCTTTTTTCGACTGCATTTTTCCTTCTTTTCTTATGTGTGGGAATATATTTAAACCGTTGGAGTGTGTTCTCTTCGAGCATTTGGCGTTGTGTCGAGACAGTTATAAATTTTTTTAAGGGGATATCTTTATCCAGGAACCTTTAGTTTTTCTCGCGACACTGGTAGGCCGTACCACAGTTTTCTTTTATTGTTTATCAGGTCGGGGAATTTTTTCATTTGGGGAGTTTTTTTTGCAATCCCCGATGTTGGCAAATAAAACGATGGTGAAAGCTTGGGGGAGATTCCCCCCGTCGTAATCATTGCCTCCAATTCCTGCCAGGCTCAATAAAACATCACTTCGGGTGGTGAATCGGTCTCGAAAAGATTTCTAAGTGTCCCCCAAGTCTTACTTATGGTTCTTTTGTTTAGCTGTAAAATTAAGTTTGAGAGTTCTGAGCAATTTCCCCTTTTTGCAATTTGGGATGCGTGTTGCGGGGGGCTTGGGGGGGCACATTTTTCTTTTTAATAAAAAAACATTTGGAGGCGGGCCGGCTTTCAAGGCCCCTTGTATTGATGTAACCCAATAGGGAATATCTCGAGGTTTGATGAGCCCCTTTTTCAGCTTTTCCGTGGATAATTGAGGGGCATGGAAAGGGTTCGTTTGTTTTTCCCTCTTCAGCTATCGTGGATATTGAGGGGCAGGGAAAGGGTTTGTTTGTTTTTCCGTGACCATAATTAAAATTCTCTTCATTCTCGCAGCTCTTATTTCTTCCACTAAATCTTTTAAACCGTTTTTCTTTTCTCCCCTTCCTCCCCCTCCTTCTTTTTCATTTTGGGGGGAAATGGATCTTCCCAATCATGAGACGTGGAGAAAAACACCTTTATGACACAGGTGGGGACTCGTCCCGTGTTCCTGGTCACGGGAGGGTCCGTTTCCCCCGGTCAACAAAAGACCCCGGGGTTTCCCCGTGGACTAATAGTGTGGTTCTCTTTCTGTAAAATTTATGGTTTATTAAGCAGATTTACACTACCGCCTCACAATTCCTTATTGTGCGCGTAATTTTCCTTGATAGTGTAAGAAGAGAACCGGGATCTATGCTATGGCAATATCTTGTACCTAACCACAAAAAGCACAGATCAGTGCCATACCAGGAAAACATTAGTCTCATTGAGAAAAAGGAATATGCCCTTCCTCCCCAAGCTCTGAAATCCTAATTTCAGTTCCCGGGGGCATCGAATGATTGGGGAATTGACTGTCCCAAAAAATGGATTTTTTACATTTTTCCTGAATTTTTGACTATTTAGCTACTTTCCCAAGGGGAGATTTTGTTGCGTTATTGTAGGAAATAAAATTTCCCCCGCTTTGTCACCAGGTGATGCCAGGGTTTTTTGTTACCCACACTTTTGGGTTTTAATGATATTAATTTTTTAGAATACTTTATTGATAAAAAAAACCCCCTCGTCACAATGAAAAGGGGAAAAATTGGGTTAGTAAAGGGGGAAAAACTGCCACCAGCCCAGGCGAGTAGTTCTATTTGGTTTTTCCCCCTGAACATGATTTACATATGAAATTTTTGGAGTCGGGGGGATACTAGTATTACACCGAGGAGGCTAAAATCTTTTTGAGCATGGGGAAAAAATTTCCATAACAAGGGAATAGTCCTGGGGTTTTTTCAATAAAAAACAAGAAGCTATTTTAACACATCGGTTTTTTCAAATGAAATATTATTTCTCTTTTTTGAGATCCTAGATAATGTATGACTTAATTTTTGGAACAGGATCGGGGTAACCCACCCCTTTTATAAAACGTGACTGTCACTTTGTGTCTATTTTTGAAGGAATTTAAAAATCTAAGGGTTCCCTTTATCTGCGGAGGGTAAAGGGGGGGATGAAAAAAATTTTTTAATTACCAGTTATGAAGGTCGCGAAAAAAAATGTCCCACAATCTGGGGTTTTCGGGTTTAGGGGGGGGGGGGGGGGTAAAAGGGGGGAAAAAAAAAAAAAAAAAAAAAAAAAAAAAAAAAAAAAAAAAAAAAAAAAAAAAAAAAAAAAAAAAAAAAAAAAAAAAAAAAAAAAAAAAAAAAAAAAAAAAAAAAGGGGGGGGGGGGGGGGGGGGGGGGGGGGGGGGGGGGGGGGGGGGGGGGGGGGGGGGGGGGGGGGGGGGGGGGTTTTTTGGGGGAGGGGGGGGGGGGGGGGGGAGATAGAAGTGGAAAAAGAAAAAAAAAAATGATAGAAAGATAAATATTACGAGAACAGAAAAGATTTGATTGACCTTAGTATAATAAGAATAACCTTTTCCCTCCATATGCTGGCCTAGGCGACAACTTGCCCAGAAAAAACATATGGTTATTAAAAACCTTTTTTCCTTCTTACAGATACAAAACCGGGAATTGTATGATAGGAATTTCCATCCTGTCTCTTCCGAATTTCCGGGCATTACACAAGCAACTGGGAGGAAGAAAAAATTGGACGCAGATGGCTACAAGACTAACTTCATTAGAAAGCTGTTTTAGCAAGAGATGAAAATAAAATAGGACTATAACAGAGCTCGATCTGCCATCTGGTGGCCGTCTGGGAACCTCCCGTCAGCTAAAGGACGTCGGGTCTCGGGGGTGTCAGGCTTGACTTATTTTCCATTATTCCCTCCCAAACCAGCTACAATTAAGTGTTGTCATGGTCAACATAGGTTTGCAAAATAAAAAATATACGAGTTTTACATTACACTGGGGAACAAATTTTTGTTGAGTTAGGTCTGACACTTGTTATTAAGTAATTTTTGGGTGCTGAATCCAAAACTGATCTCAGTTTTCTCTATCACGTCAAGTTTTTGAACTGTAGGATTTTCGTTTTCTTAAAAAATATGAAAAATACTGTACATAACAGTAACAGGCTTATTTTATAAAAAAGTTGCAAATGTTAACAATACAATGAAAATGAAAGAAAATAGGCATGAATAGAATGTTTTTTTAAAACATATCATGTTTTTAGAAAGGATAAGGCTTATATTTGTGTGCAGGTTAAGGTAAAAATTTACGTTTGTAGCTTTGTCTGGAGTGTTCAACTTGGGGGAACTATCGCGTTTGATGCTCCCAACAATAGTCGGGCCATCATATGCACATCCCATCTACCCTGGTAACGTTCTTCCATAACCTTCAAATCTTGGTGAAAAATCGTTCACCTTGCTCGTCGCTAGCAAGCACCAAGATTTTCCGGGAAAGTTGGCAAGATGGCTATGCAAAAAATGTACTTAATACTCATGTTGCAACCAAGCGCTTTGTAGCTCCCAATATTTTCTGAACAATTTCTTGAATTACTGCACGTGTATTTCCAAGAAAGTTCCCTTGACGACCCGTCTTTGAATGATAGCCAAGCATTCTTTTCAAGGTCTGACATAGTACCGTTGAAATGTTCATCTTTGATGAGCTGTCGAATTTGTGGACCATCAAACACACGGCCTTGATTTTTTCAATTGACAGTCCGGGAAAAATGCCAAGATGATGTACTTCAAAAACAGTCGCCATCATTTGACAATGCTTTTACAAATTGTTTCATGAGACCTAGTTTATGTGCAGAGGTGGGGAATATTATTTTCTTCCTGTCAATAAGTGGCTCATTTTACAATGTTAGGATCTCCAGGTTTAAGATCAGATCTCGGAGGCCAATTCGTCTGAACCCAATGCTTCTCTCGAGTTTGGGCTATCCCACATACAGAGAAAGCAGGGATACTTTGTGTATCCACGTTGTTGACCAAGAAGGAAGGACACCATTTTAAGGTCAACACAGATGATCCAATTGTGTTTTTCATATTGCAATAACTCAATGACTCTCTTTACATCTCCTTTATTCTTCACGAAGACAGACCGAAGGGCCCAATGGGGACTGCGCCAAACAAATTGCCATTGTGGTAGAAGGACACACTTCAAGCTCCCCCTTTGAGCTATCAATAAACAATCACCATTCATTTGGGATTGTAGATTGAAAGCCCTAATTCCTTCAGTAAACAGGAATGTTATGGCAAAACAACAAAACCGCTGGCACTTCGAAAGTACTGCAGAAATGTACTTTTTCTGGTTCGAAAGTATGATACCTTCACTCCTTGTTCAAGTATGTTTTTTTCGTTCAGTCTTGATGTAGTATATTTCTGAAGCTTTTTTGGATAGGCCCAAATCACGTGCTAAATCATTCAACTCGTGCTGATCAAATCCCCCACGAAACTGAATCATCGTGAATGGGCAAAATCTGCCATCATTGCTGTCACTGCGTTCTTTAACACACTCAGATTTCTAGGGGGAGGTAGTTGTTCGAAAACTGGCACTGGAATTTCAGCTGAATGAGGCATTGGTCTTATAGCTGATGGTAGATTAGGATATTCTATTTTACTTTTATTTTTCTTGTTAAATCCTGATGTTTTCACTAAACAAAAGTAACAGTCCTGTGGAATGATCTTTTTGCTCTCGCCAAACCATGGGGATACCAAATGCCAACTTTTCACGTGTTCCTTTGGTCCACATCCGTAATCTCTCGACACACTGCTTGCACACTTTGTGGGGGGCCCATAATAGCTGTCTTGATCACCGAGTTTTACTTTAAAATATGCGAAATATGCTTGTTTGACAAATACGCTGATGCTTGCCCTCTGACTTGGAATGGTGAAACTACCACATATATAGCAGAAGGAGTCAGGGTTGTTTAGGCAAATTTTCGACGAGACGTAGCAGGAGCAGACATGATCTGAAACAAAAGAAATATATACTATGTAAATAAAAACACTAAGCTGGAATAGTTACAAGCTTTGAAAACAAAAAAAAAACAGCATAAAACGAAATAGAAATTACAATGGTATGTTGTTACAAGGTTAAGAGGAAAAGCCATAAAAAAAATCCTCCTAATTCCTACTATCCTAGCTTTCTGTTTGCAGATATTGATAGTACTGACCTTTTTGGGAGCTGCACAACCTCCACCGCACTTTCAATTGTAATGACAAACAGTTGCCACTTTGCTCTCAATGAGTAAATCGTAATCAGTGGCAAGTTTACTCAGCTCACAAATGGAATTTGCATTGGAGGGTAAGCTGTGGAAAAAAAAAATTGACGTGCTAGAAAAAAGACTACAGATTGGAATCAGATGCCAATTTTAGTTAAATAAGCTCAAAAATTACTCAAAATTTTTTTTTCTTCAAATTGTTCCCCAGTGTTATTATGGCGTTATAGGGCCATATGCAAGAAATTTTCTCGACCCTTTGCATGCGTTTCGGCAAGCAAAAAAATCATTTGAAAACACTCCACCCGTTGAGTTCCACTTGTTGCGTTCCCTCCACTGGTTGCGTTGTCCATGCCTTGTCCTCTGTCTTATTCCATCATATTTCTTCCCAAACCATTACAGGCGAGTTTTCAACATAACCGGGAGGGACTTTCATACACTGTGAATGGGGACCGTGTCAAAATTTAAAGGTAAAATTGGGTTGCAGGAGGCCTTATATGTTGTGATAATTTGGGATGAGGGGGAGAACGGTGGTGGTGGAGGTGGTCCGCCATATTGCTTTGTGGCGACTGGCCACACGGGTTCAAATGTACTCACAAACATCACTCGGGCCCATTTATTCTACATCAACACCTCAGATAAGTGGCAAAACTTTAACTAAGCTATTATTTAATGGCAAAAAAATGATAAATTACACTAGTAAAATGTGTTAGATATGTGTAAAAACAGTAAAAAACTGATGCCGTCTTGGACTCGCTTGTGTTGGTACGCCTGCCCAAAATTTCCACTGGCCGGGCTCTTGAGAACAATTCTTGTATACCCCACCGGTGGAGGTACGACGGTCGGCAATATCCCCCGGGCGGGGTTTGACGAGATTCTTGCATTTAGCTCATAATAAGGATTGTTGGCAAAATGAAGCATTCGACCATAGGTGTCTACAACATTCTATAAATACTGTAGGGGAATGCTTCAAGGCGGGTTTGGGGTGCTACTTTAGTATGCGTTCTACCGTTCTGTTTCTCCCTTAGTATGCGGTCTACCGGTGCTTTCTATTCTCCCGCGCTACCACGCTAAACTTTTGGAAATGGATTTTTTCAACGGAGAAAATAACAAATTTTTTTTATTTATTAATCAATTTATTAATGAACAATAACATCACATTGCTGAATTCTAATAAAATAGTATATCATGCAAAAACCAAATTAGAGAGAACTGAAACCCCGAAGAAATGCCAGTGGTCGCTGGCAGTTTTTAACTCAAAAGGTTGGTTACTGTGTTTTCCCTCCACGACTAATTTTTCATAAATTAATTTCGCGAATAAACTTTGATGCACCGCATCTGAAAACCCAAAAAATATAGTTCTTCTGTTGTTCTACTAATTTATGGATGACATGATTACGATGGAACGTTTTATAATAGCAATTTAATGCAAATTACTCGCCTCGTGTAGCAAAGCCTAATATATTTTTTACATGTATATTGTGGCATGTAAAATTTGGGCGATGTTCACACTGTTTTCTAAGATACTGCTGCGTCTGGCAAACGTTTGTCAAAAACAATAAGCAATGCCTTGGAAAAAACGAAGAATAAAGAATGCCGAAATCGGCTTGCTGCTGCGGACAAGTAGGTTTAATTGTGGAGGCGATACGCCGCGGCGGGGAGATTGTGGCGGGGAGATTGAATAAAAAAACATTGCCACTTCACGCGTCGACTCATTGCATTTCCAGGCTTTCTATCTGATTGATACACAATAATAACAGGAAAATATGACTGCCTAGGTAAAGATAACTTCTAAACATTCGTTATTGACTATATAATATCTTTAGAGTAGCATTCTACTGCCTCCTAACTATAACCTCCTTGGTTTTTTGGTTATATACAAATGTTTTACAGAATCAGGCTTCTATACAATATACATATAGAAGAAAATCGTTCTAATATTATACTTGGTGTTTAAGGTGCAGTGGAATAAGCCATTTTTTTCTTTCAAGTTGACCAACTTTCACCAAATTGTGAGTTAAAACTGCCAGTGACCACGGGCCCATTTCGGAGTTGCAGTTCTCTCTAATTAGCGGTATACATTACGAATATCGTTCAAAAAATGCTTATAAACAAATCAGGTTCATCTTTTTCTGAGCACTTTCCAGCAAAAATTATTAAGGTGTGACTGAAACAGTTCCTTGTAACACCTGTCATGTTCTTTTAAAAAACGTGTTTTTGGCATCCAACCAAGATCGTTCTATGCCTTGAGTGTTTGCTCCTTACTGGATCCACGTAATTTTCTTGGTGATTCACTGTATTATATAGCGATAACCCAGATTATTTAAGTTTCCATATGCCCGACCATTCAAACAGAGGAATCACTGAACCGGCTTCACATTCCTGCTGAATGATGGGAATCAGAGTATTTCTGTCACGCCGTTCCACATTGCACGTTCCACGATGCAGGGTAGGGGACTAACCCATGATAACCTGACCTGTGTTAAACTACCGACCAAAGACCTGTGGACCCGTAACTAATCCCTTCAGATGCAGGGTTAGGGAACCTGTGGACCAGTGTTGGGGTAGATCACACCTCACACCGCTGTAGATGCGGTACTGCGGTAGAACGCATAACTAAAGTAGCACCGGCGGGTGTAGAGTTAAATTACCTTTTCTTGCATGCATGAAGGTAATATTAACCCATTTCACTCGCCTGGGAAACATTCCTCTACAGTTTAGTAGAATGTTGTAGGGGCCCCTGTGGTCGAATACTTCTATTTTGCAATCCTCATTATAACGCCATGAATAATGTAAAATCGTATATTTTCATTTTGCAAAACATATGTTGACCATGACAACACTTAATTGTAGTGGTTTGGTAGGGAAATAATGGAAAATAAGTCAAGCCCGACACCCCGAGACCCGACGCCTGAGCTGACAGGAGGTTCCCCGAGGCAGATCGAGCTCACTGTTATAGTCTATTTCCAGTTTAGATTTTTTGTAAAAGGATATTCCAAGAATGTTCATTGTTAGAATAGGGAGACAGTTGGGTGTTATGAAGAAGAGAGGATAATTGTCTGGAAGGTTATTTCGAGTAGATTGGTGAAGAAAATTGGATTTTTGAGGCATTGAACAAAACAAGGTTTGCTTTGCCCAATCAGAAATTATAGAAGAAAATCTAATTAGGCACTTGTGGCATCCCTCCGTGAAAAATTTAATTAGAACATAAAAACAAGAAAATAAGGAAGCTACAAGAGTCCGCGAGGCCTACACGTGGTAGTTCCTGTCACCTAACACTACCTACATCCACCTTTCATCCCCATCCATGAACCTATCCAGCCCCTCTTTAAAGCTTCCTAATGACTCCGCACTAACTACCTGTCTACTGAGTCCCAAACCATTCATTCACCACCCTATTTGTGAACCAGTTTTTTCCTATTTCCTTTCTAAATCTACGCTTTTCAAACTTGTAGAGTTGGTCGTCTAATGAACGACGTTGAATGATGCTGGTAAAGTCATTAGCGTAGGCACAGTGGATAGGTCATTGGGTTAGGCTTAGAAGATAATTAATAGATAATATAAAGAATAATAACACCAAAAAGATAGCTTAGTTCTCGTTGTAACACCGAAAATTACTGCAGCGTTGCCAGCATGCGAGAAAACTTAAAATATGTTGGGGGGTACATTTTAGTTTGTAACTATTATGCCTTCATTAGCTTTTTTTACCATCGCTGTATGCTTCTTTTTGCAAATTTTAAGTACTGATGTATTATACTAAAATGATACATTTATTCTCTGAAATCGGGAAAGTCTTTGCAATCCAAGTGGCGGCGCCACATTGCTTTTTATATCCTGCACGAGGCGGGTGTTTAGTCTGGGAGCTTTTAGGAGCACGGGTTTGCAGGAACCAGGGATACACCGAGAGCTGGAGGCCAGGAAGAGGCAGGCGGCCTGGTACGCTGCAGCCACCGACTACCCCCATGGACGACACTCAGCAACAACCCAGGGCAGATGGCGCACTACGGCGTGTGCGCGTAGCGTGTGCGTCTGGCTACTGCACAAGAGAGGAGCTACAGGAGGACTTCGAGAGGCAAGTGTGCGACCACTGCGAGATGTACACCCGTCCCCCACTGGTGCACTACCTCCTGTCCTGCCCCGCCACCGCCCCCCTGAGGCCCGGCCCGGCCCCCGCCGCCCAGCCTGCCAGGTGGGGGCTGCTGAGGGGGCCCGTGAAGGCGGGGGCCCCCCCTCATGGTCCGCCACACCCGAGAGACGTGATGTTGGGGGTGCCTGCGAGCAGCGGCCCCCTCCCCGTGACACATCACCTACCCACACCCTGTCGCGCCCGGCAGGGTGACCAGTGACGCAGGTGACTCACCGTCACCACGTCTCCACGCGACCCTCCCGTACTGACGGGATACCCCCTCAGGCGGGGCTGATGCCCGCTTTTTACTTTTTTTGCTCCTGCATATGCATTTTTACATCTTGTATTGTGTGTGTGTCCTGTATGCTTAGTTGTACAATAAACCTTTACAAATCAAATCAACCACGGTATGATCATACTTCATAGGATCACTTCTATAGTATGATTGCCAAGTTCCCTGACCGAAACTTGGTGTAACCTCATACCACGATGACGAGGCCGAGTGTTCTTCCCTGAGCGGGATGCTGTTCCGGGGATTCCCCAGGGGCTTGAGGACGTCCATTACCTTTAAGGGGGAAGTGGCGGGTGGGGCACAAGCTGGTGGTTTGAGAACTATAGGGTTCCTTTGTTTTTGTTACTGGGCCTATGGCCGCCTCCCAGCGGGAGGAAATTACCTTGAGATGAATCACAACTAGACGAATCCGAAATTGGACCCATTAAAGTATCCAGAAATTCATAGTGTTTAAGTGTTACAATAATATCTTGTTTATCGCGTGGATCTTGTCAGACGGTTTTGAAAAAAACCCTTGACAATTATCATCAGACTCAGCTGATTCGTGATTTAGTGAAATTCTTCCAACTCGCTATGTCCGTTTGATTATAACAATATTGTACTAAAAAAGTGTCGTATTGTGGTGCTTACTACATCGGTTTGTAGTCTACGGGACCCTAAAGGCGTATTACACGGGCACTTTTCTGCTCACTGAGCTGCTCAACGAAACTATTACACGGTGATCTGTTTTTTGATGAGCAAAATGCATACAGACCTAAGTGCGGTTATGATACAAATTATCATAGCGCTTCCTAATAAGCGGTGTTTGTTGTAATGGAGATAGCTTTATTTTGCGCAAAAAAAAAAAAGAAAAAGTATACCTTGTGGTTAAATTAGGTTAGGTTTAATTAAAACCTTTAAGGTTAGGTTAGGTTAGGTTAGGTTTAATTAAAACCTTTAAGGTTAGGTTAGGTTAATTAAAACCTATAAGGTTAGGTTAGGTTTCATTAAAAACCTTAAGGTTAGGTTGGGGTTTCATTAAAAACTATAAGGTTAGATTAGGTTTCCTTTAAAAAACCCTTTTAAAGGGTTTAGGTTAGGTTCATTTAAACTTTAAGGTTAGGTTAGGTTTCATTAAAACCTTTAAGGTTAGGTTAGGTTTCATTAAAACCTTTAAGGTTAGGTTAAGTTTCAAAAAAAACCCTATAAGGTTAGGTTAGGTTTCTTTTAAAACCTTTAAGGTAGGTTAGGTTTCATTAAAACCTATAAGGTTAGGTTGGGTTTTATTATTATTATAATTATTTTTTTTTTTTTGGGGGGGGGGGGGGTTGCGCAAAATAAAACTATCTCCATTAGAACAAGCACCTATTGTAGGCCAAAGGAAAAAATAGTGGTGTCTCTGAAAAACGACCGCCCGAAACTCGTCCATTATTACCAAAAGTTGTTTCGTAGTCTATATGAAAACCATAGTCGTTTCGTACACTCAGCGCAGATTTGAACTTGACTATTAGAGTTACGAAATGACACCAGGTATGTACGAAAATACTCAAAATCAGTGTCCGAAACTAACTACTTTCAATTCAATAAAACCTAATTAAGAAAGGTTTTTGATTAGGCCAAAGGTTTTGATTCATTTTAAACTTCCTGTAATCCCCGAGGGGTAGCTTTATGGACCACTGTGGCCCGCGCGTACCCGTGGCCGTGGCGGTACGGGGCTGATGCCGTTATAGTGGACGAGAACTACGCGTTCGCTCTTTAGGTCAGACCACACCCCTCGGGTGCTAACACTGCCTCTTAGCTTCTCTCGCTTTACCATATACAAACACCTGTCAATACACCTGTACGGCCTCGCAACACACCTGTCGCCTGTTTACACCGTAAATAAATGACTTGGAAAGGTCAGGCTTCTTAGGTATTGAGGGTTTTATGTGTTCTTTTTTAATGTTTTTTTAATAAATAAATATGCATGAACTTAAACTTTCGCCATTTTTATTTTGTGAATTTTTTTGTACATGGAGAATTCAATAGAAGCGGAATTTAATTAGCTCTCCATTTATACTTCCTTTTCTGATAAATGAATTAGAACCATGCATAAATTAGCGTTAACTAAAATAAATAACATCATGAAATAGAGTAAATTACCCGATTTCATGATGTTATTTATTTAGTTAACGCTAATTTATGCATGGTTCTAATTCATTTATCAGAAAAGGAAAAATATCAATGGAAAGCTAATTAAATTCCGCTTCTATTGATATTCTCCATTTTAAAAAGTTTTTTTTAAAAAATATTAAATGGCGGAAAAGTTTAAGTTCATGCATATTTCTTGAAAGTCTCATAATGGCATTTTTTCAGTGTTTTTTACGGTTTTTTATTTGATAAATTATAGAACAAAACATTCCGAAGATAACAGTATATATTTTATACTGATAATTAGGTGGGAAAAATTACCCGATTTCATGATTTTTTATATTTATTTAACGCAATTTATGCATGCCGCTAATTCATTATCACTAAACGAAATATTTCAATGGAAAAGCTAATTAAACTCCGCTTCTATTGATATCTCCATTTAAATGTTTGCGAGCAAAATATTAATGGCGAAGAGTTTAATTTAATGCATATTTTCTTGAAAGTCTCATAATGGCATTTTCTTTGTGTGTTTTACGGTTTTTATTTGATAATATTATAGAACAAACATTTCCGAAGATAGCAGTATATCTTTTATACTGATAAACATTATATTAGGTAGGTAAACTTGTACGGGGAGAGGAGCGGGGTGGTATCCTTATGGTGTGACGTCACGGGCGATCCACCAGGCCTTGTCTTCGGTTTGGGTCTCGTACAATACCGGGCAATCCGCGGGAAAGGTGGAGAAGCCCCTAGCAACTTCGCCATGGCCCAAAAAATCAGATTAATATCGTTGATCCCACATGGGGATCGTATAGATATTAAGTGATAAGAACATCCCTGCTACTTTTTGATTGATTTGTAAAGGTTTATTTTACAACCCAAGCATACAGGACACACACACACAATACAAGCATGTACAGAAATGCATATGCAGGAGCAAAAGAAGTACAAAGCGGGCATCAGCCCGCCAAAGGGGGAGGGTATCCCGTCAGGCTACGGGGAGGGTCGCGTGGAGGCGTGGTGACGGTGAGTCACCTGCGTCACTGGTCACCTGGCCGGGGCGCGGGCAGGGTGTGGGTTACGTGGTGTGTCAGCGGGGAGGGGGCGTTGCTCGCAGCACCCCCAACATCACGTCTCTCGGGGGTTGGGGCGGGACCATGAGGGCGGCCCTGCCTTCACGCCCACTCAGCAGCCCCCCACCTGCAGGCTGGGCGGCGGGGGTCGGGCCGGGCCTCAGGGGGGCGGGTTTGGGGGGGCAGGGACAGGAGGTAGTGCACCAGTGGGCGACGGGTGTGCATCTCGCAGTGGTCGCACACTTGCCCTGAAAGTCCTCCTGTAGCTCCTCTCTGGTGCAGTAGCCCAGACGCACACGCTGCAGTAGTGCGCCATCTGCCCTGGGTTGTTGCTGGGTGGCGTCCAGTGGGTGGTAGTCGGTGGCTGCAGCGTACCAGGCCGCCTGCCTCTTCCTGGCCTCCAGTTCTCGGTGTGTCTGGTGAGCGCAGTGTGCTGCGGCCCGTCTCGCCTGCGCCTTGAGCTGCTGTAGGCTGGGAGGCACGTGCATGGTGACCGCTGGGGCCGCGGCGGCTCGCTTGGCGGCCGCGTCCCCCCGCCTCGTTACCTCGGACCCCTAAGTGGCTGGGGATCCAGTTGAGCCTGACACGCCTTCCCCGCGCGACAAGGCTCTGTAGGCTGCCTAGGATGGTGGTGATGAGCCTACGTTGTCCTTGGGATGCGGCTGTTGGAGGGCCTGCAAACCCCGTCCAGGAGTCGGTGTGTATTACCACAGTTGCCTCCCCGGGGGTGCAGGGCATGTTCGAGGGCGTGCTGGATGGCCACCAGCTCAGTCTGGAGTGTGGAGCATTGTTGACGTCCCCCAAGACAG
Source organism: Chionoecetes opilio (assembly GCA_016584305.1). Taxonomy (NCBI): domain Eukaryota; kingdom Metazoa; phylum Arthropoda; class Malacostraca; order Decapoda; family Majidae; genus Chionoecetes; species Chionoecetes opilio. The sequence continues at coordinate 75 of JACEEZ010019046.1, read as the reverse complement.
CTCTGTCCCACCGTGGGACGAAAGCGGCACCTGTTCTGCCCCAATAGGGTCGACGAGCCGTCAGTGAAGTATAAC
>JACEEZ010019045.1:25000-37791 GCA_016584305.1 Chionoecetes opilio | reverse complement strand
TTTTCATTTTTACCCCCTTCTCACTGCTCTCACTATTCCCATCTCATTACCACATATATCACCATCATAACACCTCGTCGCTACCACATTTTTTTTCACTCTGCTACTTCTTCTCTGGACTTCATCCCTGCAGCTTTTCCCTGCTTGATCCCTTGGTTCCGCGATTTCCCCCCCGACTTCTCTTTCCTTCTGACTCTTTCTCCCTTGCCTACTCATCTCTTTCTTCCTACCTCTTTTCTTAGTGACACTTCTATTCTCCTGCCTCACTTCTCACTTGCCTTGCCTCCCTATCCTAACTCCTCTCCTAAGCCTTCATAATGTGCGCAGCACTCCCTTCCAAACCTGTCCACTCTAGTCTCATCTGCTACCTTGTCTCCTCTACTTGTCCATCTTCATCCTTAGTTCTACTCCTTAGTCCCATCTTCTACTTGTCTCCCTGCCTGACTTCTCTCTTTACTCCCTTCTTGATTCTCTTTCTCCCTTAGCCTGACGTCTTCTCTTTCTCCTGTGAGTCTTCTTCTTCTCCCTTGCCTGACTTCTCTTTCTCCTTGCTGCTTCTCTTTCTCCCTTGCCTGACGTCTTCTCTTTCTCCCTTGCTGACTTCTCTTTCTCCTCTGCCTGACGTCTCATTCTCCCTTGCTAACACTTCTCTTTCATCCTTGAGACGTCTCATCTTTCTCCCTTTTCTAATCCTTGTACCTTTTCTAACGTCTCCTTCCTCTTTATACCTACGTCCTGGCACATCCCTTCCAAACCTGTCTACTCTTAGTCTCCATCTGCTACCTTAGTCTCCATCTTCTATCTTAGTCTCCATCTTCTACCTTAGTCTCCATCTTCTACCTTAGTCTCCATCTTCTACCTTAGTCTCCATCTTCTACCTTAGTCTCCATCTTCTACCTTAGTCTCCATCTTCTACCTTAGTCTCCATCTTCTACCTTAGTCTCCATCTTCTTATACCTTAGTCTCCATCTTCTACTTAGTCTCTTCACCTTATCTCCATCTTCACCTTAGTCTCATCTTCTACCTTAGTCTCATCTGCTACCATAGTCTCGCATCTTCTACCTTAGTCTCATCTTCTACCTTAGTCTCATCTTACCTTAGTCTCATCTGCTACCTTAGTCTCATCTGCTACCTTAGTCTGCATCTTTACCTTAGTCTCATCTTCTACCTTGTCTCCATCTTCTACCTTAGTCTCCATCTTTCTACCTTAGTCTCCATCTTCTACCTTAGTCTCCATCTTTACCTTAGTCTCCATCTTCTACCTTAGTCTCCATCTTTCCTTAGTCTCAAACTTTCCGCTCTATTACCTCTTCCCTTGTCTTCCTTCATGTAAACACTCTTCCTTCCTCATAATTCTTCTGATGGTTGTCTCAAATCACTTTTTCTCTCTCCTCTCTCTCTCTCTCTCTCTCTCTCTCTCTCTCTCTCTCTCTCTCTCTCTCTCTCTCTCTCTCTCTCTCTCTCTCTCTCCTCTCTCTCTCCTCTCTCTCTCTCTCAATATTCACACTACCCCACCACTACCATTGTCCTTTCAAACACCACCGCCACAATCATTACCTTCTCCTCCTCCTCCTCCTCAAATTGCCCTCATTATCTGCCTCCACGCTGGGCAACAAGGTGCAGGTCGCTAAGAGGATCCACACTTCATACCGAGACACACCCGTCCCAGCCCGGAAAATTATGGCGAGTGCGATGCCCCTTGAGCCAGGCACCAGCTGGGTTTTTTCATCTGCACACTATCTTTATAATAATATAAGCGAAAGTGTGTGCTGTCTGTTGTGTGTGTGTGTGTGTGTGTGTGTGTGTGTGTGGTTATGGTTCGTGTGTGCGTATCATCATATGGACGTTTTGGCCTGGTGCTGGGGAAGGTTTTCGCCCCCTCGTAATGATGATTCGTCACCCGTTTTACTCCAGGATTTTAAGCCCATTAGCGAGAATTTCGGAAATTGGTTTCTTTATTTTTTGGGAAGCCTTATTAGCGAGGGAATTGTGAAAAAAAGGTGGGGGGTTGGAGAATTGAGGTTGATGTAGTGAAAGGGTGGAGGGTATGGGTGAGTGAATGGGTGGGGTGATGGGGAATGGTGGGGTGTGGGTGATGGGTGAGTGAATGGGTGGGGTGATGGTGAGTGAATGGGTGGGGGGTGATGGAAGGAATAGGTGAGGTGAAATGGGTGAGGTGGTGGTGGTGATGGGATGAGGGGAAATGGGTGGGGGGTGATGGTAATGGGTGAGTAAATGGGGGGGGTGATGGGTAATGGGTGAGTGAAGGGTGGGGGGGGTGGGGGTGAATGTGAAATGGGTTGGCGTTAATACATACATTTCTACATCCATGATTTCAGGAAAGTTAGAAGGGGCTATCTGGAGAGTCTGTGTTTGGTGGGCCTTGGGCCCACCAATAGCCCTCCGCAGGAGCTAGCCAAAAAGTCCGCCCGGAGGGCGGCTTTGCGGCTAGTACACTTATATAGTCCATAATATTTAATAAGGTCAAAATTACTAGTGGTCACGTGCTGCTGTGTAGTGGTGATGGTGTGTTTGGTAGTGATGATGAGACGAGTAATCTGTACACATGTTGAACATTGAGTGCACCAATCAGCTGTCCCGTAGAAAAGGGGGGGAAGGCAGGGGGCGTGGCCTCCTTAAAGCATTTTGACCATATTATATAAAATAGACTATAGTAGCGTGTTCGGCGGGTGCGCAGGAAGGTGGTATAGTATGTGTTATATTTTCCACACGCTGAGCGAAGCCTGGGTAATATAAACGTAAGAAACATTATATAAAAAATAACCAATAAATGGTCGGATAGTTTTTTTTCTCCTATTTTCTTATAATATAATGCTAAACACACTGCTGCAACAAGGGAGGATGATCATGAGTTATTGCTTTGAAGAGAAGCAATCATAAGATCAAAATATACACTCACAACAGTTGTAATTTTGCAGCCGTCTGCCAGGAAACCATGAATCCTTCGAGCCACGCATGTCTTGTGGAATCACAGATGGACACTCACCTGCAAGGATAAGAAACACGTCCATTAATATATTGAGTATGCAGCTGAGTGGTTGTGAACACGAGGCTTTGTGTGGGGCCTTGACCTGTCATTGTGATCATTTAAGACAAATTGTGTGCCAGTACCTGGTCGGATTCGAAGCCGAGCACAGGGCGCGGCGCGTCTTACCCACCTCGCTATACGGAGGCATAAAAGGAAAGGATACACACTCCTACAAAGTGCGTCCTTTCCATGCGAGGTGGGTAAGGCCCTGTGCTCGGGTTCAAATCCAACCAAGTATACTGGCACACAATTTGTCAATGTAATATCTTCGGTACCTCTACATCAAACCTCGACCAGAAGCTCATCACGCCATTGCGCTAAGGACACACAGTTGAAGTAATTTATTGACAAAAGTCATACAATACAAGATATAATAAGAATACAAATATTTATATCCAAAATGAGAATTGAATTTAACAATCTATGAGCCAGTAGAGGGTGAAATATATAGCTACATATATGACTGCTGAGTACTAGAATGAAGTTACATGCATTAATTACCGTGTATATGGCACAGTGCCCTAGTAGAGGCTGAGTACTTCATATAATATCATAACCATGAGTCACACAACAATGCGAGGAAAAATAGGTTATAATTCAACACGTGATGCATAAGGGTCATATGTATAACTCAAAGCCCTATCCACTCCTACGCTGATGATTCTACCCTGCATTTTTCAACGTCGTTTATTAGACGTCCAACTCAACAGGAACTAAGTGATTCATGGAGAGATGCCACCAAGCGCCTAACTTCTGATCTTTCTATAATTTCCGGGACCAGCACAGGGCTCTGTCACGCCGGACTAGAACCCTCCTGAGGAGAGACAAGGAGAGGTATGTCAGGAGTCTCGCTGAGGATGTCGAGGGTCATTGAACGCTAATGACCTCCGACCCCCCTACCGAGCCTGAAGAAGCTCCGTTCCAAGTCTCCTTCTCGGGTGAGTGCTATTCGAACAGCAGATGGGCGCCTCGTGTCGGACATGGATGGGCAGATGGCTCGTTGGGCTGAGTCTTTGGGCAGTTGTTCACGGTGGACCTCCAACTGAGCAGCTTCCCCACCACTGGGTTAAAGACAGTGGATGCCGATCCTCCATTGACGAAACCGCACCCTCTCTTGACGAAGTCAGAGAGGCTGTAGCAAAGTTGAGGGGTGGAAAGGCAGCTGGTGTTTGTAATATCAGTGCGGAGCTCCTCAAAGCTGGGGGTGAGGCCATGATCCGCGGGTTGCATGCTGTCCTGACTGCCGTGTGGCAATTCAGGTTACCATTCCTCTTGACTGGAAAAAGGGGTGGTCGTCCCTATCTGGAAAGGGAAAGGGGACCGTCAGGACTGAAAACAATTACCGCGGTATTTACATGCTCAGCGTCCCAGACAAGTGTTTGCCCATCTTTTGCTGACACGGATTCGCAGTCATCTGGTGAAGCATCAGAGACCTCAGCAGTCTGGGTTCAGCCTGGTAAGTCAACAACGGACCGTATCCTAGCGCTTCGTGTCCGGGTGGAACGCCGATGTTGAGTTTCCGACAGGGGATGCTTGCAGCCTATGTGATCTAAAGGAAGGCGTTTGACTCAGTGCATCGTGAGTCACTCTGGGATTTTCTGCGATTTCGAGGGATTCCTGCAAGGCCCTATTGGTTGATAACTGGTCTGTATTCTGGGACTGAGAGTGCTGTGAAGTGTGGGGGCATGTGTATCCAGCTTCTTTCCTGTGAATACAGGAGTGAGGAAAAGGGTGCGTCCTTGCCCCATCATTTTTTCAACGCTTGTATGGATGGGTATTGGACAAGGTTGTAGATCAAAGTGATTGTGGAGCATCCGTCGGCAACACCAAGATCACTGATCTTGTTTTTGCCGATGAGCAGTAACCCTTGCTGAGTCGCTGGAGGTTCCTGGTGATGGCCTCTCGAGGCGCTTGCACGAGGAGGCAAAGCCTTTGGGACTTTGAGGTCTCCTGGCTCAAGACCAAGGTCCAGGTGTTTGGAGACTTACTAGATGAAGCAGTACAGTCTGTTCATGGGGTGGGGCGAGGGGACATTGAGATTTTGGGAAAAATTTTTACATACCTTTGGGTTTAGCGCAGTCCATAAGACGGCGGGTCAACGTCAAGAAGTCTTAGGGGGCGGATTGGCATAGCCCACGGTGTATGGACTCGCTCAGCGGGAGTATTTGGCGTTGCGGTACCTGTGCAGAAGGAAAAAGATCCGGATCTCCAAGTCCTCCCGGGTTGATCCCTGTCTTCCCTCTATGGTTGTGAGACATGGACACTAAATAGTGACTTGGAGAAAAATCAATGCCTTTGGAAATAAGTGTCTTCGCAGAACCCATGGGGTATCGCGGGATGATTACGTGTCAAATCAGCGATGGCACCGTGGGGACTAAATCGAGGCCTATACCTGCATAGTCCGTTAGCGCCAACTTCGGCTATATGGGCTGTGGCACGCTACCCTGAAAACCGATCCTTCCCATCGGGTGTATCTGAAAAGAAAACAATCCAGCGTGGAGGAGGCCAAGGGGGCGCCCACAAGGCTCGTGGCTGGGCAAGTTGATGTTTCTTGCCCAGAGCTGCTTGGTATGGGAAAGGAGCCTGCATGGGAACTCGCGCGTGGTGACCCCCGGGAGTGGAGTCGTAGGGTGGGCGAGACGACGAGGCCCGGCGTATGCCCCCAATGATTGATTGCAAAGCAAACCTTGTTTTGTTCAATGCCTCAAAAACCCAATTTCTTACCTATCTACTCGACAAACCTACCAGATAAACTATCCCCTCTTCTTCAATGACACTCAACTGTCTCCTTCTTACAATGAACATTCTAGGGACTATCCTTTACTAAAAAATCTGAACTGGAAATCTCACATCTCACTCTTGCTAAAACAGCTTCTAAGAAGTTAGGTGTCCTGTGGGGGTCTGCGGCCTTTTTTTTCTCCCTCCCAATTGCTTGCTCTCTACAGGGGGCCCTTTTCCGCCCATGTAAAGGAGTATGTCTCACATGTTTGGGGAGGATCCACTCTACAGCTCTCCTAAGCAGGGTTGAGTCAAAAAACTTTTCGTCTCATCAAAAACCTCTCCTCTGACTGACTGTCTTCAATTTTTAAATCACCGCCGCAATGTTGCTTCTCTTGCTCTTTTACCGTTATTTTCAGGCTCACTGCTCTTCTGAACTTGCTAACTGCATCTTCCCCCCCTCCCGCGGCCTCGCTGCACAAGACTTTCTACTCATTCTCATCCCTATTCTGTCCATTTCCTAATGCAAGAAGTTAATCAGTATCTTTTCTATGTCATCCCTTTCACTGGTAAACTCTGGAACTCTCTTCCTGTTTCTATTTTTTTTCCCCTTTCCTATGACTTTTAAAACTTTTCCCAAAAGAAGAGTAACAAGACACCTCCCGAACTAAATTGGCTCACCCCCCTTTTTATTTTATTCTCTTACTGGGCTTCTTTATAGGACTGGCAACTAAGCGGGCTTTGTGTTACCCATTTTTGTGTGCCCTTGGCCAGTTCTTGTGATGTAAAAAAAAAAAAAAAAAAAAAAAAAAAGTAGAGATCGGATAAAATGTTATTTAGGCCATTTTTGGTTTTTTTTATGTTATGTATTTCACCAAAATATGTGATAGAAAAACTAAAATATGTTGTTTTAATCAGTGTTTTATTTCCGTGAAAAATGCAGAAAAACTAAATCAGAAATGATACACAAGCAATCCTGCACCCAGGGGGGAAGGGGGGGATTCCCCGAAATCTATTGACGTTTCAAAACACTAGCCTTATATAATACTTAATGATCAGCAAGCCATAAAAATGAAATTAAGTACATATAGCTAAAAAATTAAAAAATGGGAAAAAAACAGATGATTAACATTTTTAAAATTAGCTAACGATTCCCCCCGAAATGAAATTCTTGCTACAGATCTGTATACAAAACATAGTACTATAAAAATATATTGTTCAGACTGCTGAACGATTGGGTTGAAAAGCAATTTGTAACCATGATTTTGTTCAGATTTTCTTCTGTAAGACGCTTGGATTGAGAATCCTTGCAAAAATTGCAGAGATTGGATAAATATGTTGTTATTTAGACCATTTTAGGTACATCTCTACCCAAAGAAATCATAATTTGGGTTTTTTTTTTTGCAAAAAGCAAGTTTTATGTGAAAAAAAAATTTTGTATGTACTACTTCCCCAAAAGACTACTGTATACGGGACTTGTACTCATTTTGGGCTCTTTCCAGTGGAGGCCAGTTTTGCGATTCCTGACATTTTCGAACATCATCCCATTTCCTCCTATGGTTTACCAGTATAAATTATATACGTTATTTTCGTAGATGGTTGTTCTATAATATTATCAAATAAAAAACTGTAAAATACACTAAAAGAAATGCCATTATGAGAGAGTTTAGAAATATGCATGAACTTAATATTCACTTAAAAACTCTTCGCTATTTTATATTTGCGAAAAAAACATTTTAAAAAGAAACATACAATAGAAGCGGAATTTTATTAGCTTTCCATTGATATATTTCGTTTTCTGATAAATGAATTAGAACCATACATGAATTAGCGTTAACTAAAATAAATAACCTCATCAATGGGGAAAAATTTTCCCGATTGATGATGTTATTTATTTATTTAACATAATTTATGCATAGTTCTAATTCATTTATCAGAAAACAAAATATATCAATGGAAAGCTAATAAATTTCCACTTCTATTAATATGTTGCATGTAAAAAGTCTTCACGCAAAAATTAAATGGCGAAGGGGATTTAGTGAATATTAAGTTTTTGCATATTTCTTCAGAATCTCATAATGGCATTTCTTTAGTGTATTTAGTTTTTATTTGATAATATAATAGAACAGTCATTTACGAAGTAACAGTGTATCATTATACTGATAAACCATGCTCTACTGATTCAGGGAAAACACTTTTTTACTTGCCGATCCGTTTGATGATGTTATTTTTTAGTTAACGCTAATTTATGCATGGTGGTAATTCATTTATCAGAAAACGAAAAATATCAATGGAAAGCTAATGAAAATCCGCTTTCTATTAATATGTTTCCTCTAAAATTTTTCCCGCAAAATATTAAATGGCAAAAGAGTTTAAGTAAATTTTAATTTAAGTTCAGCATATTTCTTCACTCTCTTATAATGGCATTTCTTAGTGTATTTTACTGCTTTTATTTGATAATATTATATAACAAACTTTTACGAAGATAATAGTATAAAATTTATACTGATAAACCACAGAAAGGAAATGGGGGTGATGTTCGAAAATGGCGGGAAAATCGCAAAACTGGCCTCCACTGGTCATGGGCGGGTTGGCACGGGGCACGAAGTAGCAAGTCCAGTATAGAGTAGTCTTTGACTTCAATTTTTCCCGATCTCTGGTCATAATCACCTGCGTAATAGTGTGTGTGCAGTTTTGGGTGGGGTGTGTTCAACATGCGAAAATTGATTGAGCAGTTTTTGAGGTCCGTCCCAGGATAGAGGCGGGTAGATGCAAGGCCTGCCATGTATATATATCCCTTCACAACCACCCACTATGTCACCTAATTAACTAATCTAACCCTAACCTAACCTAACCTAACCTAACCTTACCTAACTTTCCCTTACCTAACCTTACGTAAACTAACCACCTCACCACTCCACCTAATCAAACCCTAAACCTAACGTAACCTAACCACCTCACTAATTTAAACCTAACCTAACCTAACCTAACCAACCCCCTCCACCTAACCAAAACCTAAACCTTCCTTTGTAGGTACTGCACTTTTATATAAATTACCACAAACACCTTAAAATCTAAGAATTTCACCTTCTCTGCCTGCCTGACTGACTTTATTTAGATTTAGGCCACAATTTAGATCATCCCAGGCACATTAAATTAACACAACCGTGAAGTTATGCTAGCTCTCACAACAGTTTCCTAATGTTTTTCCAGTGGAATCCCTGTTGTGGGGAAAAACTTTTACAATCAAACAGAGGAACTAGCAAGGCCCCACCACAATACATGGACAATTGTCATTCTCCCACACACTGCCACAATAAGAACATAAGAATATAAGGAATTGAAGAGACCGCAAGACCTACACGTGGTATTCCGCTAATACAATACAAACAATATACTCGTCTCATAATAATCTAAATGCAACTCTAAAGAATTAGATTACATCAAAAATTTAGCACACTTTGCACATTTCCAATGTATCCATCTCCATATGAATTAAATTAAACTCTATAGAATACAAAGGATATTAATACTGATATTGGGTGGGGGGTGGGTGGGTGGGGGGGGTGGGTGGGTGGGTGGGTGGGGGTGTTTTGTGTGGGGGGTGTGTGTGTGTGGTGTGTGTGGTGTGTGTGTGTGGTGTGTGTGTGTGTGTGTGTGTGTGTGTGTGTGTGTGTGTGTGTGTGTGTGTGTGTGTGTGTGTGTGTGTGTGTGTGTGTGTTGTGGGGGTGGGGTGTGTGTGTGTGTGTGTGTGTGTGGTGTGTGTGTGTGTGTGTGTGTGTGTGTGTGTGTGTGTGTGTGTGTGGGTGTTGGTGTGTGTGTGTGATCACCTAACCGTGTAGGGTGTGGACGTGCCAGAGCGCGCTCCGTTTACAACTTCGAGCTCGTGAATCTTTGCTTACTGTGATAATTATCGGAGGGGGTATTTTAATTACAGTACACAATGGAAAACCTGCCACCTCCGGATACTTACTGTGCAATATGCAAAAAAACAATGTTTACTGGAGTGTTTGAAGTGCCAGAAATGTAAAAATTCTATTCATGCTGACTGCTCAAACCTCCCTGCTTACGCCATAGTGAACTTCTTAATACAAGGTGTCAGTACACTTGTGAAGAATGTGCAAAAAAAACAGCTGGGCGAAGTTTGGACCGGTCGTTGCGCAGGTGTACGCCATATTGGAGAAGGAGAGGGAGGTAAAACAACAACAACTTTTGGAGCGGGAAAGGTGCTGTAATGTTGTAAGCGACGTTGATGAAATAAATGAATTTGGGACAACGAAAAAAAAAAATGGTGAGGAAAATAAAGAAAGTAAGGGGCCCCAACGAACCATCCTCACAAATCAAAATACAAAACACTTACTGGCAAACAAGGCGTGTTGCCTTGCCCCCCCAAACTACCGCAGGAAATGGAAACCAGGCTAGCGACCAACGGAAAGAGAAGGTATGCTACTATTACAAAAAACAAAAGTGTAAATATGGACAAAGGGGCCGTGATTGTCCAAATGGCCCACCCCAGACTGTGCATAGATATATTGAAAAACGGCTGTGAACCAGCAAGGGGGTGTAAAAAAGGTAAGGATTGCGTCTTTCTACATCCACCAATATGCTATGGGTCAGAAAGAAAGCGGGAGTGTTTGAATATGGAATGTAAAAGATTACATTTGAAGGGCACTCGCCGCTACCCCCCTATGACCATCAAACTACCGAACAACAAACAAGGCAACAGGCAGCCCCGCCAAACAACTACCCGTTTGGGTTTAAAACAATCCCACCATCAACCCCTAATCCACACAATGCATGGGAAAGTGGACCCCCACCAGACTGAAAAACAACAAAATGCTACTACACAGTCTTTTTATTGCAGCAAATGCAACAAATGCAACAAAGTTACAGCAACATATACTGCAAATGCTGAAAGCAGTGCCGTGGCAGTGGGGCCCCACGCAAACGCTACAAGGATACCAGCAAAAACAGGTGGCAGCAATGCCGACACCCTTTTATAAAATAATCACTCTAAATTTTTGCTGGCCTATTACCATACAAATTTAGAGGCAAAAAAAAAATACTCACAGAAATGGCCAAACTGAAAATGCCTGTATAATCTCCCTAACAGAAACACACCTAACAGAAGAAATCAGAGAAGCTGAAATAAAAATACCAAACTTTGTCCCAAATAGAACGGACAGACCAAAACAAAAGAAAAAAGGCGGTGTCATCACTTACGTGGATGACCACTTTGCAGCTAGGACACAAGTTCTCCACTCAGAATAAAAACTTGTACACAAAATTTCCCTGGTACTATACTTTAAAGACCTTGATTGGGTATATATAAATATATACAGGCCCCCAGCTCCCCAACAAATAAATTAATGACCAACTAACAAAGATTAGAGAAGTAATTAATCACTACCACCACCCCTGCCTACCATTATGCTCCCCTGGTGATCTAAACTTCCCGCTCATAGACTGGGAGTTGGAGAGTGTATATGGAGGGAAGGGGACATGCGGAAATCAGGCAGAAGCTGTCTGAACTTTGCGGAGGATTTCTGTTTACAACAAGTCATCAACACTCCCACAAGAGGTGACAAAAATACTGGGACATTGTGATGACAAACAATGATGACCTACTACATAATATTACTGTAAAAAAAAACTAATCTCTCAGATCATAACATCATAACCCTGACGACCAGCGTATCTACAAATATGCAACCCAGAATTCCAGTGCAGCACAAAAAAGCACCAAATTTCAGCCCAATAAATTTTCACAGCGAGTCAGTCTGCTGGGAAAGTTTAAGGAGAGACCTTGGGGTAGTAAAATGGGACTCACTCATGAAAGACGCGACTCTGAGGTCAAATACGACATACTGACGACGAAATGCTTGGAAATATCAGAGAAATATGTACCGTTGAGGAGATCGTCTAAATAAGACCCCTCCCTTTTAAGGGTAACATACCAAGGGACCGAAAAGTTCTGATGCGGAAAGAGAACAAAACTAAGAAAAAAACTCAAGAAACACCAACAACAGTGAAATACTAACACAAACTGAAAACAAAATTACCATTATAGAAGAAAAACTTAAAAGATCAGTTAAATTAGAAGATGACCCGGAAAAAAATACAAGCTGTGGCATGTATTAAAATCAATCCCAAAAAACTTTTACAAGTATGCCGCAAACAAGTCAGTAATGAGAGCGAGTGGGGCCCACTGACTGACTCAGACGCAGGGAAACCCTAAATGAACCCCAAAGGGGATTGTTGAAGAACTACTGCTCCAGTACAAAAGTGTCTTCAGCAACCCCGTTTAAAGACAAAATAATCAACTCACCTATGGACTTTTTTCGCCAAGGTACTGACTGCACATCAAAACTGACGGACATAACTTTAAGCAGAGACATCATAGAAGGAGCAATTAAAGAGTTGACTCTAACTCGGCAGCTGGACCTGACCACTTCCTGCTGTGCTCCTTAAAACGTTGTGCTAAAGAGCTGAGCGTTCCTTTGCTCTCTCTTTATAGAACTTTATTAGAATCCGGAATAATACCAAAGCAATTAAAAAGTGCCCAAAATCACACCAATCCACAAGGGAGGGTCGAAGACAGAAGCAAAAAATTATCGACCAGTTGCCTAACCTCCCCCATTATTAAAGTCTTGGAGGGGAATAATAGTTTTAAAAACATGGCTCAATATCTCGAACAAAATAACAAAATGAACCAAGACCAACATGGCTTTCGCGTTGGGCGTTCATGCCTCTCCCAACTGGATCGCCCACTATGAAACAATTTTGAAAAGCTGGAATATAACAAAAAAAAGTTGATTGGTCTATCTTGATTTTGCAAAAAGCCTTTGACAAGGTAGACCACGGCATTTTACTACACAAGATACGACAAATGGCATTATGGAAAGCTCGGGGTGTGGCGCACTCGTTCCTTACTGACAGGGAGCAGTGTGTAGCGGCTGGCGGTGCAGTTTTCTCAGTCGTCAGTGGTAACAGTGGAGTGCCACAGGGATCGGTCCTTGGACCT
>JACEEZ010019045.1:0-20000 GCA_016584305.1 Chionoecetes opilio | reverse complement strand
ACTACTACCACTACTATTACTGCTGCTACTACTACTATAGCCGTGCTTTTGTCGTCCAAGCATCGTCTTGGTACGAAGACCGTTTTTTCTCGCAATTGAAAAAGGATTGGTCTCTGCGACAACAACACAACAAGCTTGGTAGGGGCCGAAATAATAATCAGTCTAAAACATTGCAAACACTATCACAAAGCAGTATAACACACATTTCAGCAAGTGTTATTGGAGTGGTCTTCGTAATCCAAGACGGTGCTGGGACGATAAAAACACGGCTTATTACTGCTGCTACATAAGAACATAAGAAAATAAGAAAGCTACAAGAGGCCGCGAGGCCTACACGTGGTAGCTCCTGTAAAGGAGCTAGTTATAGTAGCTCCTACTACAACTACTACCAACTGCTATAAGAAAAGGTTAGGAGGAGGAAGAGGAGGAGGAGAAGGAGAAGGAGAAGCTAGGAGGTAGAGGAGGAGGAGGAGGAAGAAGGGTGGAGCATTTTGGTGTGGATGATAAATTTGTTTATAAACACAGCTGAGAGCGTGGAAGCCTTGTGATTGGCTGAAACTGCTGAAGAACTGAAGCGTGCTGTGTCGCCCACTACTTTAGCGTGCTGTGTCGCCCACTACTTTAGCGTGCTGTGTCCATGTGTCGTCCCACTACTTTAGCGTGCCCTGTGTTCGCCCACTACTTTAGCGTGCTGTGTCGCCCACTACTTTAGCGTGCTGTGTGGCCCAATACGTTAGCGTGCTGTGTCGCCCACTACTTTAGCGTGCTGTGTGGCCCACTACTTTAGGGTGCTGTGTCGCCCACTACTTTAGCGTGCTGTGTCGCCCAATACTTTAGCGTGCTGTGTCGCCCACTACTTTAGCGTGCTGTGTGGCCCACTACTTTAGCGTGCTGTGTCGCCCACTACTTTAGCATGCTGTGTCTACCACTACTTTAGCGTGCTGTGTGGCCCAATACTTTAGGGTGCTGTATCGTCCACTACTTTAGCATGCTGTGTCTACCACTACTTTAGCGTGCTGTGTCGCCCACTACTTTAGCGTGCTGTGTCGCCCACTACTTTAGCGCGCTGTGTCACCCACTACTTAGCGTGCTGTGTCTACCACTACTTTAGCGTGCTGTGTGGTCCACTACTTTAGGGTGCTGTGTCGCCCACTACTTTAGCGTGCTGTGTCACCCACTACTTTAGCATGCTGTGTCGCCCACTACTTTAGCGTGCTGTGTCACCCACTACTTTAGCGTGCTGTGTCTACCACTACTTTAGCGTGCTGTGTGGTCCACTACTTTAGGGTGCTGTGTCGCCCACTACTTTAGCGTGCTGTGTCACCCACTACTTTAGCATGCTGTGTCGCCCACTACTTTAGCGTGCTGTGTCACCAACTTTAGCGTGCTGTGTCACCACTACTTTAGCGTGCTGTGTGGTCCACTACTTTAGGGTGCTGTGTCGCCCACTACTTTAGCGTGCAGTGTCGCCTCTACTTTGGTGCTGTGTCGCCCACTACGGTAGCGTGCTGTGTCGCCCACTATTTCAGCGTGCTGTGTCGCCCACTACTTTCGGGTGGGGCGGCACGCTGGGTCAGTTCCCTTCCACCTCCACTTTCGTTCCGCCGCACGCGACCGCCCACCTAACGGTCGTTTTGCTCCCACGCTATGCTGTTCTGCGAAATGAATTATTCTTTTGTCTATTTTTTATGTGTGTGTGTGTGCGTGTGCGTGTGCGTGTGCGTGTGCGTGTGCGTGTGCGTGTGCGTGTGCGTGTGTGTGTGTGTGTGTGTGTGTGTGTATATTCATCTAGTTGCATGTATTTTCACAGGGACTGAGCTACACACTTATGGCCCCGTCTGCATAGTTACATTTTTTTATCAATCATCCTTAGTGCTTAGTGTTGGCCGAAACCATGTGCGTGTGCGTGTGTGTGTGTGTGTGTGTGTGTGTGTGTGTGTGTGTGTGTGTGTGTGTGTGTGTGTGTGTGTGTGAGAGAGAGAGAGAGAGAGAGAGAGAGAGAGAGAGAGAGAGAGAGAGAGAGAGAGAGAGAGAGAGAGAGAGAGAGAGAGAGAGAGAGAGAGAGAGAGAGAGAGAGAGAGAGAGAGAGATCGTCTATTTTCAACGCTATAATGCCTCAACGAGTTTCAGTATTCATCACAGAGAGAATGAGGAAGGAAGGCAGTAGAATTTCTAACAATACGAATACATTAAGAGAATAGTAATATATGTATGACACAACTGTATGCTAAAATAACGAAGGCAACGCAAATTATAAGAACATAAGGAAGTTACAAGAGTATTAGTATCAAACACTTTTTCTACCATCTATTCTTATAACTACGTTCCTAGTATGCAGTAACTTTCATAAACACAAACAAAACAACACTTCCTTTAATTTGCTTTAGTACTTTAGTTTATTCCCTCATGTCTATTTATCATGTTGTTGTTGTTTTTTCCTGTTTGCCTTCGGGTGATGATACAATTATTATTATTTGTATTATTACTTTCACCATAATCTAATTTCCATCACGGGTTCATTCAAGTCTACTAAGCTAATCAAGCCTGAAACCTTATAGGTACTACCTAGAGGTAAAAAGGTAATAATACAAAACTTTAAGATCCATTACCCACTCGACACGTCTCCACGCGACTTAACTTTCCGCGCTGCCAACTCCCTATAAACTATACATAAAGTTTGGGCGTCTCTCATTCCTGCCGTGTGGCGTGAACAGTCGCCGAGCGTGCTGTGTCGCCCACCACTTTAGCGTGCTGTGTGGCCCACTACTTTAGCGTGCTGTGTGGCCCACTACTTTAGCGTGCTGTGTGGCCCACTACTTTAGCGTGCTGTGTCGCCCACCACTTTAGCGTGCTGTGTGGCCCACTACTTTAGCGTGCTGTGTGGCCCACTACTTTAGCGTGCTGTGTGGCCCACTACTTTAGCGTGCTGTGTGGCCCACTACTTTAGCGTGCTGTGTCGCCCACCACTTTAGCGTGCTGTGTGGCCCACTACTTTAGCGTGCTGTGTGGCCCACTACTTTAGGGTGCTGTGTCGCCCACTACTTTAGCGTGCTGTGTCGCCCACTACTTTAGCGTGCTGTGTGGCCCACTACTTTAGCGTGCTGTGTCGCCCACTACTTTAGCGTGCTGTGTGCCACTACTTTAGCGTGCTGTGCGGCCCACTACTTTAGCGTGCTGTGTGCCCACTACTTTAGCGTGCTGTGTTGGCCCACTACTTAGGGTGCTGTGTCGCCATACTTTAGCGTGCTGTGTGGCCCAATACTTTAGCGTGCTTGTGTGGCCACTACTTTAGCGTGCTGGGGTCGCCCACTACTTTAGCGTGCTGTGTGGCCCACTACTTTAGCGTGCTGGGGTGGCCCACACTTTAGCGGCTGTGTCGCCCCCTACTTTTGCGTGCTGTGTGGCCCACTATTTAGAGTGCTGTGTCGCCCAAATACTTTAGCGTGCTGTGTGGGCCCCAAAACTTTAGCGTGCGTGTGCCCACTACTTTAGCGTGCTGTGTCGCCCACCACTTTAGCGTGCTGGGGGGCCTATACTAAAGCGTACTGTGTCGCCCACTACTTTAGCGTGCTGTTTTCGCCCAATACTTTAGCGTGCTGTGGTCCCACTACTTAGGTGCTGTGTCGCCCACTACTTTAAACGTGCTGTGTCGCCCACTACTTAGCATGCTGTGTCTACACCACTTTAGCGTGCTGTGTCGCCCACTACTTTTGCGTGCTGTGTGGCCCACTACTTTAGGGTGCTGTGTTTGCCCACTACTTTAGCGTGCGTGTCGGCCCACTACTTTAGGGTGCTGTGCCGCCCCTACTTTAGCGTGCTGGTGCCACTACTTTAGCATGCTGTGTCGCCCACTACTTTTTGCATGCTGTGTCCACCACTACTTTAGCGTGCTGTTGGCCCACTACTTTACGTGCTGGTCTACCACTACTTTAGCGTGCAGTGTCGCCCACTACTTTAACGTGCTGTGTCGCCCACTACTGTAGCGTGCTGTGTCGCCCACTACTTTAGCGTGCAGTGTCGCCCACTATTTTAGCGTGCTGTGTCGCCCACTACTTTAGCATGCTGGTCGCCCATACTTTCGGGGGGGCGGCACGCTTGGTCAGCCCCCTCCACCCCCGCTTTCGTTCCGCCGCACGCGACCGCCCACCTAACGGCCGTTTTGCTCCCACGCTATGCTGTTCTGCGAAATGAATTATTCTTTTGTCTATTTTTTCTGTGTGTGTGTGTGTGTGTGTGTGTGTGTGTGTGTGTGTGCGTGTGTGTGTGTGTGTGTGGTGTGGGTAGTGTGGGGTGTGGGTGGTTGGGTGTGGGTGTGGGTGTGTGGGGTGTGGGTGTGGGTGGTGGGTGGGGGTGTGGGTGTGGGTGTGGGGGTGGTGTGGGGGTGGGGGTGGGGTGGGGGTGGGGGTGGGGTGGGGGGTGGAGGGGTGGGGGGTGGGGGGGGTGTATTCATCTAGTTGCATGTATTTTCACAGGGACTGAGCTACACACGTATGGCCCCGTCTGCATAGTTACATTTTTTTATCAATCATCCTTAGTGCTTAGTGTTGGCCGAAACCATGTGCGTGTGTGTGTGTGTGTGTGTGTGTGTGTGTGTGTGTGTGTGTGTGTGTGTGTGTGTGTGTGTGTGTGTGTGTGTGTGTGTGTGTGTGTGTGTGTGTGTGTGTGTGTGTGTGTAATTTCCAACCTTTATATTTCCAAGGACGCTACCAGATCGCTGATAGAAATACAATCGTCGCTGAGCCATAGCGAGGGAATGGAACCCCTTTGGTACTTCAAGGATGGGACGATGAGGGACAAAGGAACTGGTTATAAAGAGGGTTGAAAGGAACATAAGAACATAGGGAAGCGGCTATACAAGAGGTTGGGAGACCTACACATGGTAGTTCCTGTTAGTACTTAACACTACCTACATCCACCTTTCATCCCCATCCATAACGCTGTCTATAGTAAGAATAATCTAATTATAATAGTAATATTATTATTATTATTATAGTAGTAGTAGTAGTAGAAGTAGTAGTAGTAGCAGTAGTCTGAGGAGGAGGAGGAGGAGAAGATTCAGAACAGTAGTAGTAATAGTAATAGTAATAGTAATAGTAATAGTAATAGTAATAGTAATAATAGTAGTAGTAGTAGTAGTAGTAGTAGTAGTAGTAGTAGTGGTAATGGTAATGGTAATGGTAATGGTAATGGTAATGGTAATGGTAATGGTAATGGTAATGGTAATGGTAATGGTAATGGTAATAGAATAGTAGCGTAGTAGTAGTAGTATAGTAGTATAGTATGAGTAGTGAGAACATAAAAATAAGGAAGCTACAAGGGGCTGTGAGACCTACACGTGGTAGTTCCTGTTACAACACTATACATCCACCTTTCATCCCCACCCAAAAAACACTGTCCAGCCTCCTTCTAAAACTCCCTATTGACTCCCCACTAACTCCCTGAGGGACTGAGTCCATTCAAATCTTTTTACCACCCTTTTTGTGAACCAGTTTTCCTTTTTCTTATTTAAATCTACGCTTTTCCACGTAAGGAGAGGGATAAGATAAAATAAGATTTTCATCTATCTAGACACTTTGCAAGTACCAAAATACAAGGTTTTTGACTATACAAAGCGCCGCCACGTCAGCACGAACTAGGCGGACTCGAACCGCTGACCGAATGCACAGGGACGCTGCACATTGCGAGTCACGTCTCTACCAACTTTCCACCTGACGGGCTTAAGGAGAGGGAGTGTTTGCTATCTAATTTAGAGGGAGCATAGAAAGAAAGGTTATTATGTTAGTGCCCGTAGTAGTACATAGGGAGGAAAGAAGAACCAAGGCTAAGATGAATGGAGGAGCCTGCAAAGTTTAGGAAAAAATGAGAAACAAAAGATTGGTGAAGGTGAGAAGAAGAGAGAGGAGAGGGGAGGGAGGAGAGAGAGGAGGGGAGAGAGAGAGAGAGAGAGAGAGGAGAGAGAGAGAGAGAGGAGAGAGAGAAGGGAAGAAGAGAGAGGAGGAGAGAGAGAGAGAGGGGAGAGAGAGAGAGAGAGAGAGAGAGAGGGGAGAGAAAAGGAGGGAGCGAGCGGAGCGAGCGAGCGAGCGGGAGGAGCGAGCGAGCGAGCGAGAGAGAAGAGAGGGAGAGAGAGAGAGAGAGAAGAGAGAGAGAGAGAGAACGAGAGAGAGAAGAGAGGAGAGAGAGAGAGAGAGAGAGAGAGAGAGAGAGAGAGGAGAGAGAGAAGAGAGAAAAAGAAGAGAGAGAGAGAGAGAGGAGAGAGAGAGGAGAGAGGAAGAGAGGAGAGGAGAGAGAGAAGAGAGAGAGAGAGAGAGAGAGAGGGGAGAGAGAGAGAGAGAGAGAGAGAGAGAGAGAGAGAGAGAGAGAAAAACTTTGACTTTTTAACTTTTTGTTTATTGGCCTCCATGATACAATACTTTTTTATTCATTTTACATAAGTAAGGAATGAACCCTAGGTCTGTTGAGCGCAAGCTCCTATACAGACCTGTTGCTTAGATATACAAAAAGGTTTAGCAAGTGGATTTAGGCCATTGGCTAACAAATATATACAATATTAATAATGACATTATAAATTAATATATACATACGTATATACCTATATATAATACATACATGCATACATATACAAAAAACATGCAAATACCTACACGTACACACATTTATGCGCACACAACACCTACATACCCATAAATTTAACACCCAAACATATTTACACATTAACACAGTGTAATACACAAGTACACACTCACATAATGAATCCATGCTTTACCTACTGAATGACTTATTTGTGTATAACTTTGAAGCAAAAAATTTCATGAGTTTATGTTTAAAAGGATATTTGAGTTGCGGAATTTTTATTTTTGCTGGTAAACTATTCCATAATTGAACCTCTGACTGAAACATTTTGCTGAGATGAGTAGTCCTGCAACGTGGTTTTTGTAACTGAAATTTGACCTTGTAGCAAAAGTATGTAAAATGTAGTGAAAACCGTTATCAACAGGATACACATGTAATGATTTATAAACAAATAAGTTGATTGCAGAGATTTTATATCAGACAGTTGAGAAAACTGGTGGTCTCGAAATAGTGGGTTGGAGTGCTCATAGCGTGATTTAAAAAACATAACACGTATTACTTTTTTGAGAAATAAATAGATTATCCAAAATATCTTTATATGCCCCCCCAAATTGTTGAACAAAACAGTAGATATTGATATCCTAGTGATGAATATATTTGAATAAAACCAAAAAGTGATACAGCTACGAATTTTATATTAAACGCCAGTTAATTAGATATTTTTGTACATAATTGATTTTTTTGTGATCTCCATGTTAATTTTTTGTCAATGGTTATACTAGAAGTTTATATTCTTCAACTTTACCAAGGATAAAATCATTTTTTTTACGTCACTATTGGCTTTCACTAGTCATTAGAGGGTGGGATACCATGTAGCATGTTTTAGAGATGTTCAGTGTTAGTTCATTGGTTTTATCCCGTTAGATACATTAATTAACTCCGAGTTTTAGAAAATTCCTATTTCACCAGATCTTGTCCCCGAATATATGTGGAGGTGTCATCAGCAAAACGCCAAAAACTTTAATTTTTACTACAACGTAAAATGTCATTGATATAGATAAGAAAAAAACGGGCCTAAAACTGAACCTTGTGGTAACCATGCAGATTGATTCATGTGAAGATGCAGAATTTTTATATACAGTGTATTGTCTTTTGTGGCTTAAGTAGCTGTTGAAAACCCGTCATGTGCCGGACCACGAATGCCATAAGTTTCAATTTCTCTAATTTAAAATAGGATGACGAGATGGAGTCAAAACGCTTTTGATAAAATCACAAAATACTGTTATTTGATGCATCTTGTTGTCTAATGCGTTATAAATACTATTTCAAAGGTGATGGATTGCTAACTCTGTACTATAGTTGGGTCGAAAGTCATACTGAAATTCTGTTAGTAATATACATTTTGACAGGTACTATCTATCTGCTTACAACAGTTTTCTCAAAGATTTTTCTAAGCTTGAAAGGATAGAAAAAAGGTCTGTAATTACTAAAGAGAGACTTCTCACCTTTTTTAAATATGGGAACACTTTCGCTAATTGTAATGTTTTGGAAAACAACCTTCTTTAAACGACCGATTTATGATATAATCTAAAAAGGAAGAGACTTCACAGCTGCATGTTTTATAACTTTAATATTAATTAAGAGAGAGAGAGAGAGGGGGAGAGAGAGAGAGAGGGGGAGAGAGAGAGAGGGGAGAGAGAGAGAGAGAGAGAGAGAGAGGAGAGAGAGAGAGAGAGAGAGAGAAGAGGAGAGAGAGAGAGAGAGAGAGGGGGGAGAGAGAGAAAACAGAAGGAGGAGAGAGAAGAAGAGAAGAGAGAGAGCGAGGAGAGAGAGAGGGAGAGAGAGGAGAGAGAGAAAAAAAAAAAGGAAACATACAGGACAGATAAGACAGGGAAAATCACTACTCAAATCAGAAATTGGGATAAATGAAGACAGAAAAGACACACACAGATATAAAAATACGATGTGCCATGAATATTAAGAAAAAACCGGGGGCTCCGTAAATAAATGATAAGTTTTTATTGAAAACTGACTTAAAGCGTCGAGTTTGATTGATTGTTCACTTTAAAACTTTTCATGTTTGTCATTTTAACATAAATTTTTTAATGATTATAACAGGATATGGGTTGCAAACAGCCCTTTACAAGCAAAAGCTTTTGGGCAAAGGTTTTGGGAGGAGAGGGAAAACAAACAGAAAAATAATAANTTTTTTTTTTTTTTTTTTTTTGGGGGTGGATTTTATTTTTTTTTGTGGGGGGGATAAATGATGATGATGATGAATATATATATTATTTATGATATGATAATAAAACATACTACTACTACTACTACTACTACTACTCCCTACTACTACTACTACTACTACTATCTCTACTTTTACTACTACTACTACTTTTCTACTCTACTACTCTACTCTACTACTACTCTACTCTACTAATTAAAAAATTAATAATTAATAATAATTAATTACGTTCAAAATTAACCTGACAAAGAAAAAAATCAGAGAAGAAAAGAAGAAAAGGAGAGAGAGAGAGAGAAAGAGAGAGAGAGTATCATTTTCCCCCTCCCCACAACCACAAACCCCACAACACAAAACACCCCAAAATTCTCACAAAAACCTTTAAATTCTTTCAAAATTTTTTTCGACTTGTGTGTGGGGTTTTGGGGTTTGTGTGTGGGTTGTGTGTGTGTGGTGTGTTTGTGTTTGTGTGTGTGGGAGAGAGAAAGAGAGAGGAGAGAGAGGAGAGGGAGAGGGATAAAGAGGAAAGGGGAAAAAGAGGAGAGAGAAAAAAAAATGAAATTCTTTAATAAAAAAACACTAACTCGCTTTTAAAAATTTTCTTTTTTTTTTACTCTCTTCCTCCTCCTCCTCCTCCTCCTCCTCCTCCTCCTCCTCCCCCCCCTTCCTTTTTCCCCCCACAGTATCTTCCTTTTTCTTCCTCCAAAAAACCTCTCTTCCTTCCTCCCCTTCCCCCCTTTCCTCCTCCTCCTCCTCCTCCCCCCTCCCCCCTCCTCCTCCTTCCCCCCCTTTCCCTTCTCCTCCCCCCCTTCTCCTCTCCTCCTCCTCCTCCCCCCTCCTCCTCCCCTCCTCCTCCCCCTCCTCCTCCTCCTCCTCCTCCTCCTCCTCCTCCTCCTTGGCTGGAGTTTCTCTTTTCGTTTTGGGGTGAGATATTTAATAATTAAAATACTTCGTCCTCCCCTCCCCCTCCTCCCCCTTTTCCCCCCTCCTCCCCTCCTCCTCCTCCTCCTCCTCCTCCTACCCCTACCCCTTCTTCTTCTCCTCCTCTTTTTCCTCCTCCTATTTCTTTTTTTACTATTTTTATTATTATCTCATTATTTTTTTATTATTATCATTATTATTTTTAACTCCCACTATCTAAAATTATTCTGAAAGACAAATTTTTTTCCCTTTATTATCCTTATTTTATTATTTTTTTACCTCCGCCAACCAAGTTGGGGGGGTTATGTTTTCCCCCCGATCTGTCTTCTGTCCTGTCTTTTTGTTGTGTACGGATTTCTCAAAAGTTCAAATAGATTTGGCCAAACTCGGTATCAATCTTTTGGTAAAGGAAAAATATTTAATTTTGGATAAAATCTTTTGACAACTTTGCCATGGAAACCCAAAATTGTTTAAATTTCGCCGGGGGTATGGCCCCATACTGAGTGCTTTAATATTATATATATATATATATATATATATAATAAAATATACATATATAATAATATATTTATAATAAAATTTTTATTAATAATTTTATATAATATATATATATAAATATATATATACTATTTTATATATACGATTTTAATTTGGGGGCGGAGGTATCGCTCTACTGAGTGCCCCCCCCTCATTTATCATATTTTTAAATTTTCCCCTTAAAACGATGAAAAAAAAAAAAGAAAAAAAATGAAAAATTTTAAGGATTCATTAAATTTAAACCCCTTGACCCAGAGGTAATTTCCATTGTAATTTGGGTCCATTAGAGTTTTTTTTATGACTATAAACAATATTTTATAGCTATGACCTTTTTTTATCCTTGTCCCAAACAAATTTGGTTTTTCAGTGATTTTTTCCGTTTTTTATGGCGCCCAGAAAATTTTTTATAGAAAAGGGAAAAGATCGGGCGTGAAGGGTTTTAAAGTCATTACCCCTCTGCAACTACTATACTACTTCTCAAAAAGTAGTAGTATAGTAGTAGTAGTAGTATAGTAGTAGTAGTTAGTATATAGGTAAGTAGTAGTGTAGTAGTATTGTGAAGGAAGAAACATCATTTTTTTTTTAAACTGAAAAGACTGGTCAATGGGGGAGGGGGAGAAAGAGGACAGGGGAAAAGGAGGAGGGGGGAGGGGAGAGTAGGAGGGGAGGAGGAGGAGGAAAAAAATGAATTAACGGGGGAAAAAGGGGGGGAAAAAAAAAGAGAAAATAGAGAGAGAAGAGAGAGAGAGAGAGAGGAGGAGGAGAGAGAGAGAGAGAGAAGAGAGAGAGAGAGGAGAGAGAGAGAGAGACTCCTATCTTCCCTCCTCTCTCTCTCTTTCCTCCAAATTGATGAAGGGAAAAGCAATGTCACAACACACCCTCCAATACCCCCCCCCTCTCTCCTCCTCTTCTCTCTCTCTCTCTCTCTCCCTCTCTCTCTCCCTCTCTTCTCCTCTCTCCTCTCTCACTTCCTCGTTTTCCCTTTGTTTTATATTCTCAACCTCCTTTTTTTTCCCCCTTTCTTTTCCTCCTCCTCCTCCTCCTCCTCCTCCTCCTCCCTTCCTCCCTCCTCCCCCGTCCCAAAATGTCACCCGTGTGTTGAATGATGAATGACCGCTTCTCTTCTCTCTCTCTCTCTCTCTCTCTCTCTCTCTCTCTCTCTTTTCTCTCCCCTCTCTTCTCTCTCTCTCTCTCTCTCTCTCCTTCAAAACTCTTTCCTTTTCCCTCCTTTTCCCCACCCCTTTTTTCCCTCTCTTCCCCCCCTCCCTCCCCCTCCACTCAAAAAAGGGGAACATATTGTAGGGGAAAAAGAAAGAGAGAGGGGAAGGGGGGAGAGAGAGGAAAAAGAGATGTTGATAAAGTGATCTATAAAAGAAAAGGGATAGAGAGAGTTTTGGAAATTTGTGGTCCTTAAATTATGGGTTTTTCTCTCCTCTTTTTTTTTTTCTCTCCTTTTCCTTCCCCCTCTCTCTCTCTTCCTCTCTCTCTCTTCTCTCTTTCCCCCCTCTCTCTCTTTTTTTTAACTAGTATTTTTATAGCTTATTCCCTTTCCTTTCCCCTTTTCTCTCTCTCTCTCTCTCTCTCTCTCCCTCTCCTCTCTCTCTCTCTCCTCTCTCTCTTTTCTTCTCCTCTCTCTCTTCCCCCTCCTAGTCACGTGCCTTTCTGTACACACTGTTGGGAAAAGACATATTTTCCCCCTCCTCCTCCTCCTCCTCCTCCTCCTCCTCCTCCTCCTCCTTCCCCCCTCCTCCTCCTCCTCCTCCTCCCCCCTCCCCCCGCTCCTCCCCCTCCTCCTCTTGTTGTCCTTTAAGCCCCCTTAATATAATGAAAATTTTCTTCCTAAATTTCCATACCGTTTTTTTCCTCATTTTTTTCTTCTCTCTCTCTCTCTCCTCCTCTCCTCTCTCCCTCCTCTCTCCCCTCCTCTCTCTCTCTCTCTCTCTCTCTTGCTCTCTCTCTCTTTATTTTTTTTTGTATCTTTCTTTTTCTTTTTCTTTCTCTTCTTTTTCTTTTTTCTCCTCCTACTAACTTTCTTCCATTCAATATTTCTTCCTTTTCAATAATTTTGTAGTATGTGTGTCAGTCTGCTTCTGTTTTTTTTTTCTCTCTCTGTCCCCCCTTTTTGTCCTCGGGGTAGTATGTCTGTCTTCTGTCTATCTTCCTTCTCTTCTCGTCTGTCTGTTTCTTCATCTCTGTCTTCTGTTGTCTGTCTGTCTATCCCGTCTCCTCTCTGCTGCCTGTCCCGTCTGTCTCGGTGTAGTATGTCTGTCGTCTGTCTATCTGTCTCTCTCTCTCTTCTTCTGTGTGTCTGTCTTCTCTTCTGTCTGTCTGTCTGTCTGTCTATTTCTTCTCTGACTGTCTGCCCTTCTTCTGTCTCGGTGTAGTATGTCTGTCTGTCTGTCTATCTGTCTCTCTCTCTCTGTCTGTCTGTGTGTCTGTCTATCTCTGTCTGTCTGTCTGTCTGTCTGTCTATCTGTCTCTCTCTGACTGTCTGCCTGTCTGTCTGTCTCTGTGTAGTATGTGTGTTTGTCTGTCTATCTGTCTCTCTCTCTCTGTCTGTCTGTGTGTCTGTCTATCTCTGTCTGTCTTGTCTGTCTATCTGTCTCTCTCTGACTGTCTCCCTGTCTGCCCTGTCTCTGTTAGTTTGTTTTTCTGTCTATTACTCGTCATTCAATCCCCCCAGTTCAGGAAATTTCCCTCCTTTTATGTTGTTTTTATGTTTTCTGTATCCTTAAAAGTCGTCCAACCATTTCCTTTCCCTGTTTTTAATGCAGAAAAAAATACCCATTTTTTAATTCAAATATTTGCCCTTTTTTTGCATCCAGCCCCACCCTTTTTTTTTTAAATAACCCATTCAAATGAAAATTTTCCACTTCCAAAACGCTCCTGACGACTTGCAGACGACGCACCACGGCTCAGTGACGTCACCCAAGGCAGCCCCCCCCCTGCGGTAATACAAAAGCACGTAAACACAGGAATAAATATTGTACACGAAGAATTTTGTGTGTTTCTGATATTTTTTTTTTGCGATATGGCACATACTTGCATCCTTTATGGGTGCAGCAAGAACGCCGTGCCTTTCCAGAGAGTTTATCACCCGTTTCCGACCTATACGGCCACGATAAATGTGTGGAGATGGTTAGCGCGTCGGGGAGAGGCAGGCTATGTGGTGCAGATTGTCGGCCTCACGTCACGCCATCAACAATATTCGCGCCACGGCTAAAAAAAATTCCCGCGCTTTTTATAATAAGTCGGGTTTTTACGGAAATAAGGCGTCGAAATGAATATTTTTTTGTGGATTAGGTATTTTGAATAAAAATACTTATGCAAAGAAAAAATGGTCGGACATTACTTTTTAAGTGAAAAAAAAATTTCATTATTTTTTATTTTTATTATTATTTACCTTATATTAACCCTTAAATTTTTTCCACCTTACTGACTTTCATGGGTCGGGATTAAACCGGGACATTTTCGGGCCCCTTTTCCTCTTTTTATTATCATTATTTTATTACTTTTTTATTATTATTATTTTTATTATTATTTTATTATTTTTATTATTTTATTATTTAAAACCCTTTTAATAATCTTAATCTATTCACTTACTTGACTTATCATGGGGGGCGGGATTAAACTGGCACTTCGGCCCCCCTTTTCCTCTTCCCTGACCCCGTTTGATGAGGATGCCGGGGGGGGGGCGTGGGGTTGTCGAGCTGACTGACCGGGGTTGTGGTAAAGCGTGCGTGGGTGGCCGGATGGCTTTGGTATCCGCTTTTACCCACCCAACCTGGATTAAAAGTGGATTGAGGTTAGATAATGGGGGAAATTGTGGGGTTAGGTGTGAAAATGGGAAAAAAATTGGATTGGGTATGAAAATGGGGAAAAATTGAGGATATAGGTAAGAAAAAGTAAAAAAGTGGATACGGTAAGAACAAGTAAAAAAAAGTGGATACTGTGAAAGAGTAAAAAGAGTAAAAAAAGTGGATACAGTAAGAAAAAAAAATTAAGTGGATAGGGTCAGAAAAAGTAAAAAAAAGTGGATAAGGTAAGAACAAGTAAAAAAAAAGTGGATAGAATGTGAAAAAAAAAGTGGATACTGTAGGAAAATAAATGTGGATAGGTTACGAAAAAAGTGAGAAAAAAACTGGATAGAATATGATAAATTTGATAAAAAGTAAAAACATAGATAAAATTATAGATAAAAACAAGATAGATGAAATATAGATACAAATATACAAATATAACTAAAGAACAAGTTAAAAAGGAATAAAATAGAATATAAATGATAGAAAAAGAAGAAGCAATATATACGATGGAGAGATTGAAATGCTATACAAAATAAAATGTTTATATAATATTCATGGAGTTTATAGTTGAGTGGAAAACTAATATTGACTTAGATCTTATTGTTAATATTATACACAGGTGGATTTTATAAAGGTGATATTTTAAAGGGATGCTACTACTACTACTACTACTACCACTACTACTACTACTACTACTACAACTACTATTACAACAACTACTACTACTACAACTACTACTACCACTACTACTACTACAACTACTACTACTACTATTACTACTACCACTACTACTACTACCACTACTACTACTACTACTACTACTACTACTACTACTACTACAACAACAACTACTACTACTACAACTACTACTACTACTACTACTACTACTACAACAACAACTACTACTACTACAACTACTACTACCACTACTACTACTACTACTACTACTACTACTACTACTACTACTACTACTACTACTACTACTACTACTACCTGATTTCTATGACACGCAACAAACTTTATTTACCACACACACTCTTCCTCACACACACACACACACGCACCCTCACGCACACACACACACGCACCCTCACACACACACACACACACTTTTCCTCACACACACACACACACGCACCCACACACACACACGCACACACCCACACACACCCACCCACACACACACACACACACACACACACACCCACACACAGGACAAAAACAGGTGGAGGGGATTGTGGGAGATTAGCCAGTTAGCGAGAGGTGGAAGGAGAAAAGGTTTGCCTCTTATCCGATTGGGAAGACTCCGCCACTGTGGAGGAGGAGGAGTGGTAGCAGTAGTATGTAGTGGTAGTAAGAGTGGTAGTATATATTTTTTTATAGTAGTAGTAGTAAGAGTAGTAGTAGTAGTAGTAGAAAATAACACATTCACACACAAACTCAAAATCACGCACACACACACACACAATTTTACACGTTCGTGTGGCTCAGTTGGTTAGGGCGCCCGGCATCATCCTGTGGTCCGGCGTTCGATCCCCGACCCCGCTCATTCCCGGGGATTTTTCCACTGTGAAATTCGGGCTGTACTGTCCCCCTTGAGCAAGGGGATGGGGGTGTGTGGTGTGTGAGGTCCCAGCATTGCCCAAAGATCGGCAATAATGAGCTCCAAGCTCGCACTGAAAGAGTGAAACTGCCGATCGCGAGCCAGCTCGCGTGGACAGGACCATGGGTGAATAACACACACACGCACACACACACTCACCCTGTAGCCTCCCAGGTGACGCACGAGACAGGTAAACTTGGCGTCGCGTCCCCTCGCCACCGTCACGTTGGAGACAGGCGCTGTGAACTGCGGCGAAAAACTGACGGCTGTGGACGGAAAAGAGACAGAACACATCAGAACATAAGAACATAAGGAAGCTACAAGAGGCCGCAGACCTACCGTGGTATTTTTCCTGTTATTTAAACACTCCCACTCCACCTTTCTGCCCAAAAACACTGCCTACCCCCTTTTTAAAAAGCTCCCAATGCTCCGCCAAACACCCCACGACTGAGTCCATTCCAATCATTTACCACCCTATTTGTGCACCAGTTTTTCCCTATTTCCTATTATTTCCCTATTATACATTAGAGAAAACACTAAGATAACAAAAGAACACAAATATAAGGAAAAATTATTAGCGAGAACAAAAATTTATACCAAATGGAAAATATGAAATTTTAGACATTGTTAGTTTTTTTTGGAGAGTATTTAAAGAGAGAGGGAAAAGAGAGAGGGAAAAAGGGGAGAAAGGGGAAGAGGGAAAAGGGGAGAGAGGAGAGAGAGAGAGAAAAGAGGAATCCAAACCCCCCCCACCCTCTCTCTCCCACCACTCATAACTAATTTTATTCTTTCCTCATTATCTCATTAAAAAATTTCCTGTTACCCCCGTTGCCCCTCTCTCTCTCCTCTCTCTCTCTCTCTCCCTTTTTCCTCCCTCTCTCTCTTTCCCCTCCTTTCCCTTTTCTCTCTCTCTCTCCTGGACAGAAAATTGTGAAAGGGTAAAAACAGACTACGATTTAAATGAGGAGGGGGAGAAAAAGGGGAGGGAACGAGGGAGGGGAGAGAGAGAGGAAGAGGAGAGAGGGGGGGGAGAGGGAGGAAGAGGATGGGGAGGAGGGGGAATGAAAGGATAAGTTTTGAGTAATGGAATAGCAAAGGAGGAAGAGAAGAGGAGGGGGAAGGGGGAAGAGAGAAGGAGAGGAGAGGAGAGAGAGGGAGAAGAAGAAAAATGGGACCAAAAACTTCCTTCACTTTTTTGTCTCTCCCCCCTTTCCTCCCCTCCCTCCTCCCTCCCCCCTCCCTCCTTCCCTCCTTTCCTTCCCCCTTTCCCCCCCTCCCCTTTTTTTCCTTTTCCCTTTCCCTCCCTTGACCCCCCCTTAAAACCCTCTCTCTCCCCCCTCCTGTCCCCCTCCCTTTCCTTTTCCCCCCTTTCCCTCCCCCCTCCCCTCCTTATTTTCCCCCCCCTTCCCTTTTCCTTCCCCTTCCTTTCCCTTTCCCTCCCCACCCCCCCCTCCCTTTTTTTTCCCTCCCCCAAACCTCCCCCCCCTAATTTCCCCCCCCCCCTCCCCCCCTCCCTCCCTCCCTCCCCCCTCTCCCTCCCTCCCTCCCCTCCCCCCCCCCCCCCCCTCCCCCCCCCCTTCTTCCCCCTCCCTGCCCGCGGTTTTAAATTTCCCAAAAAAAATGTCCCTTTAACTTTTAAACCAAAAGAATTGCAAATACCCCCCAAAAAGGGAAAAAAATTGGGCCCGAGTTAATAGAGAAAAGAAGGAGGAGAGAGAAAGGAGAGAGAGAAAAGAGAGAGAGTGATTTAGAAAGAGAGAAAGAAAAGGGGAGAAGAGAGAGAGAGGGGGAGAAAGAAATTTTCCTTTTAGGAAGAATAATGATCTTTTGAAAAAAAAATAATCGTAAAAAAAAAAAGAAAAAATTGGAAAGGGGTTTTTCAGTTTTTAGGGGGAAAGGGGGGGAGGGGGGAGGGGAGGGGGAGGAGGAGGAAGGAGACAAAAAGAAATGACCCGGGGGAAATTTAAATTTTTCAGACATTAAAGCAAAAACCCCATCCCCAAATAGCTTTCCCGAATTTTTTGGGATAGTGTATAGTATATAGTATATAGTAGTATAGTGTAGTAGTAGTAGTGTGGGAGTATAGTAGTATATAGTAGTGTAGGTAGTTTAGTGTAGTAGTATTAAATAGTGTATGTATATAGTAGAAGTATAGTAGTAGTAGAGTAGTATTTTGTTTTGTAGTAGTAGTGTGTAAAATAGTATATATAGTAGTAGTGGGGGTGGTGGGGGTGGGATGGGGTAGTATAGAGTTTTTAGTAGTAGTAGTAGTAGTAGTATTATAGTAGTATAGTAGTAGTGGTGGGGTGGGGGGGTGGGGGGTGGGGGTGGTAGTAGGGGGGTAGTAGTGTAAGTAGTAGTTAGTAGTAGTATAGTAAGTAGTAGTAGTAAATAGTAGTGGGGGTGGTGGGGTGGTGGGGTGGTGTAGTATATTAGTAGTAGTGTAGAATAGTGGGTTGTAGTAGTAGGGGATAGTAGTAGTAGTAGTAAGTAGTGTAGTATTAGAGTAGTAATAGTGGGGTTGGTAGTAGTAGTAGTTTTTTGTAGTAGTAGTAGTAGTATAGTAGTAGTTTGTGTAGTAGTAGTAGTTATAGTATAGTAAGTTGTTTTGGGGGTGGTAGTAATAGTAGTAGTAGTATAGTAGTAGTAAAAATTTTTTTGGGGGTATAGTATAAATTAGTAGTAGTAGTAGTATAAGTAGTAGTAAATATAGTAGTAATAGTAGGGTTTTGGGGTGGTGGGGGGTGGGGTGGTGTGGTGGTGTGGTTAAATTAGTTGGGGAGTAGTAGTAGGTTTTGTAGTGTATAAGGGGAGCAGTAGTAGTATAGTTGGGGGGTGTGGTGTGGGGGTGGTGGTGGTGGGGGTGGTGGGGGTGGTTTTGGGGGTGGGGGTGGTAGTAGTATAGGGTAGTAGTAGTATTAGTGTGTATAGTGTAGTAGTAGGGTTGTGTAGTGTTTTTGGTGGTGGTGGGGGTGGTGGTGGTGGTGGGGGTGTGGGGTGGTGGTGGTGGTGGGGGTGTAGTGTAGTGTATTTGTGTGTAGTTGTGTGTAGTATTAGTATGTTAGTTTCCCTGTGTTTGTGTGTGGTGGTGGTGGTGGGGGGGGGGTGGGGGGGTTGGTGGGGGGGGGGTGGTGGGTGGTGGGGGGTGTAGTATTGTGTATTGTGTGTGTGTTTTAGTGTGTGTTTTGTGGTTGTTGTGGTGTGTAGTGAGGTTGGTGTATGTTGTTAGTGGTGTAGTAGTTTTTGTGTAGGGGGCGAAAAAAAATGGTTTGTTGTTCCAGAAATTTTTTTGTATTCCTCTCTCTCTCTCCTCTCTCTCTCTCTCTCTCTCCCCCCTCTCTCCCTTCCTCTCTCTTCTCCTCCTCCCCTCTCTCTCTTTTCTCCTCTCTCGTATTGCGCTCGGCAAAACCCGCGACTACTGCACCTACTTAAAAATGTCCAAAAAAATTTTTCCCAAAAAATTAAGAGATCAAATACTGGCACAGATACCGCGTACAGGAGTGTGTGTAAACCCGGGGCCTGAGTCTCAGGGAAAAAATTTTGGGGTGTTCATGTACTTATTTTTTATTTTTTTTATTATTATTAATTTTTTTTTTATTATTATAATTTTTTCTTTTTATTATTTTATTTTTATTATTATTATTATTATTTTTATTATTATTATCTTTATTATTTCATTATTATTATTATTTTATTATTATTATTATTATTATTAAAATTTTTTATCATTATTATTTTTTATTATTATTTATTATTATTATTAATTATTTTTAATTTTTTTAAAAATTATTATTATTATTTTTTTATTATTATTATTATTTTATTAATCTTATTATTATTATTATTATTTTTTATTTTTTATTATTATTTTAAATTTTTTTAAAATTATTTATTATTTTATTATTATTATTATTTTATTATCCTCATCATCATCACATCATCAATCATCAATCATCATCATCTCACATCTCATCATTCTTATTATTATTATTATTATTATTATTTTATTATTAAAAATTATTATATTATTATTATTTTTTATTATTATTATTTTTATTATTTTAAAGCATTTTCCTTTTTTTTGTAGTCTACATTCCACTTATTGTTGAATAAAATTTGAAAAATTTTTATGTTTCGTAATTTCCATTCATAAAGTACAGCGTAAACTACACACACACATAAAAATAAAAAACTAAGGGGAAATAGGAAGCTACAAAAGGCTGGGAGCTAAAGAAATAAGAAATGGAATAGGAAACTACAAGAGGCTGGGAGACTAAAACATAAAAAAATAAGGAATTTAAAGGAAACTACAAGAGGCTGGGGGACA